>JAVQJL010070925.1:0-33772 GCA_036024295.1 Nannoperca obscura
AACGACAGAGCGCCAGAGGAGGCAAAAAAGAGGGAGGAGGACGAGGAGAAGAGGTTCCACTAGATTGGATGGGAGGAGGAGAACAGCAAGGGGAGGGGGAGGCGGGGAGACGATGCAAAAAAAGAAACGAAAGAGGTGCAAAAAGAGAAAACAGGGCTTTCTCTGTTTTGGTTGAAGAGGAATCCAAGGGGGAATGAGGAGCGAGAAGGAGTGAGGGGTTAAGGGAAGAAGAAGAGGAGAGGAGCTGATACTTTTGAACAGTCACGCAAACTGAGCCAGCGAAAGGGGACGGAGGAGAGGAGACGGGAGGGGGGAGGAAAAGGAAATGAAAGGGTGGAAGAAAATGTAAGTCAGAGTTGGGAGAAAGAGTTAGATGGGGCACAGAACATTAGGAGTGCAATGAGATATAGAGAGTGAGTGAGGGAGAGAGATTTATAGAGGTACAGAAAGAGGCAGAGGACAGCAAGAGTGATGTGTGGAAAGAGGGTTTTTTTTTTTTTAAAAGACGGTAGGGATGGAGGAAGAGAGGGAGGAGAGGGTGTGTGTGTAGAGAAAGAGAGAGAGCTCAGAATAGATATGCTCTCAACAGCATGAAATATTGAACGAAGGAGACCGAACACAAGGAGGGGTGAAGAAAATGGAGGGACTGATAAAGACAAATACAATCGTTTTGTGTGTGTGTGTGTTTGTGTGTGTTGTTTTGGAGACAGAGGAAGATGAGAGAGAAGAAGAGTAGGTGACAGGAATATGAAGAATAGTTGGTGGTGGCTGGAGCCTAACATCCACTTTCTCTCTCTCTTTCTCTCTCTCACCCAAGCGTTGCTTTGAGTTGAGATTACGCCCAAGTGTGGAGGAGATGGAGCAAATTTGGTGGTGTTGAAAATATTACACTGCAGAATACGTTTCATCACTACTTGTACCATTCCAACACACACTCACTCACACACACACACACACACACACACACATGCACACACACACACACACACACACGCATGCACGCTCTTGCACGCACGAACCCCCTCCTTTGATCTCACTTCTCACTGATCTTCTCTCCTTCCATGTCAAATATTTAGGCTGCATTTGGCAGGTTTGACGAAAATTACCATGGAGAAATGATTTTATTTATTTAACTTCCACATCAGAAGTCAGTGTCAGTAGCAGCGAGAGGATGATCCCAAATTTAAACGAGAGGAGACCGGCACTGATCCCCAAAAAAATGGAATCTGCTGAGTTTCCCGTTTCAGACATTACTTTTAATGCAGGGAATCTCTGTTGCCAAATTTCTGAGGAAACGCCATGAGCGATTTGTTTAGAAAAGGTAATGAAAAAAGTTGCGATGTTTAAAGGAGACATTTTGTGACATTCACACACACAAATCCACACTCAAGGTGATGAGTCAACATTCTCTCTCAGCCTCCGTCATTTGCTATTAAAATGTCAAGATGATGTTTTATGTCTCTTTTTGGATAAATTATTGTATTTTTTAATTAATTCAGACTGTGCCGCCCTGCAAGGAATCACAATCTCCAGCTTAGACCGAAAGGTGTATCATTTTAACAATAACATTGATAGAAATCGCTGACTAGAATCACACACGCACAATTGAAAATCTCTTTTTTTTTCTCCCCTCTCTCTCGCACTATCACACTCGCACACAAAGACCTGTATTTAGTTACTCTGCATTTTTTTAACCAAAGAAATTGACATAAAGCACATCAGTGAAGGGAGAGATGAGTTTACAGTGGGTGAAGAAGAAAAATAATTGCAGCTGCAGTAATAAAAATGACAAAAATTAGTTTACACATTCTTTAATAAAAAAATACAAACCTTTATTTTTGCCGCATAAATACAACATTTTGGACAGATGAAAGGTACATAAACATACATTTTCTAAAAGATTTGACATGTCATAATTAATGAGTAGTACATACAGTTTATTTGTTACAAAAAATGGCATAATTACTATAACTACAATAGCAGTAAGAACATTTGTTTTACTTACTAAAAGAGTCCTCACCATCATGTATTTAAACTCTTACAAAAGAGAAATGTGATAGATCACACCATACGCAACACATATATACAGATGTGTGACAAGTTAAAGGGAAAAAAGACTGGTTGGCAAATGAGGGAGTGGGGGGGGTCTACGGTAGGTCAAGTTAAACTGAACGTGTGAGAGTGAGCTGTTGTTTTAGTTTGGTGAGGTGGCTGTGGATGCTGCCATCACAAAGTCGGATGTGGCCATTGTCACCCTTGAAGAGACCACTCCCATCAGGATATACATATACAATTACAGAATAAGGTCAATTAGATGTTTTACTCTTGATCCAAAATCAATATCAAATGGGCTTGCTAATTATTTTCTACGTCACAGAGAACAATAGGATGTTAATTGCTTAATTGTATTATTCAGGACACAGTATTTGAACATCTATCCTCATTTTTATAGGTTGTTCTTTTATTTTGTCATGGGTTTGTAAAAATCACAGACCAGGCAAGAATGTAAAAAGTTTAGGCTACTAAAGTAGATAGTTGGAGCAATGTGTGTATGTGTGTCTGTGCATGAATGTGCAGTGCTGCAAGCTTGTGTATAAGCGTGGTTGGGCTTTGGGGCTATTTAGACAAATGTTCCTGACGCCTCATATATCACAAGTCTCAGTATTAGACCCCGTGAGTGTACTTCTGCAGACAGCACAGAAACACTGAAGACAGCAGGTACACACACAGGCAGACAAACACATACACAAGAGCATCCCCTCCCCTTCGGATCCACAGACAGACACACATGCACACACAGAAAAGGAACAGGTGCAGGTTGAAAAAGCCAGCTGCCACCCGTTCTTTGTAACATCTACATTTCATCAGCCACAGCAGCAGCAGCAGCGGCAGCAGCACAGGTGACACCGAGCCCAGTGGGCACTGAGATTAGGAGAGTGGGAAGAGGTTTACCTTACACTGTCATCTAAGGTCAGATTTGCATTTTCCTTTTATTGTTAAAGGTTAGGCATTCCGGTGGCTAAGCTGATCTGAGATCAATGCCTAAAGGCACCTTCAACCCTCAAGGACGGCTCCTTGGAGCTTCTGATGGTGAAATCATATCTGTGCAGGAAGTTAAAATGACAGTGGGGAGAGTTTTGCCCATTTGGCCCATCATGATTGGTAGACAGTCGGTGTCCTCTACGGCTATATCTCTGTAGCTCACTGTCTCTCTTCTTTCTTTCCATCTCCCCCCATTTCTTTCTCTCTTGCCTGTAGCTTTCTCTTTGTCATTCTATCTATCCCCTTATTTCTGTCTCCACTGCTATCTCTGTCGCCCTATTGCTCCTGGCTTCCTCCTTCCTTGCTCTATCTCTATTCGCCCGTTGCTCTAGGCCTCCCTCTCTTGCCTCTGCTCAGTCGCTGTGAGGAAGTGCTGTCAGGTGAAACCCTGGTAGATTAACCTCTGACCCTCAGCAGGAGGTAGGACCGATTGACTTGAAATTGCTATCAATGTAGCATGTGGGTGTTGGTTGAGCATTGTGTGTCTCTTCTCCATCTGGGCAGTATGATGGCTATCTGGGCCAGCACAGGCAGCCAGAAAATTTAAAGGGTGAAATACATTCTGGGTTGTGATGGTGCGTTATGGGTGTAAGTCTTTGGTGTCCATACCAAAGAGGATGAAAAGCCATTTCTGCTGCTCTCAGCAATCTGGAGCTTACTGCTGTGTCCAGAGCATCCGTATACACAAACATTTTAACACACACACACACACACACACACACAAAGAACTCAAGACAAATACAAATGAAATGTTGTTTTTCTCTTCTCTTATACTGACTTTGAATGGCACCTGATTCGGCAACAGTGAATGCTGAGGGCCCTCTTCTGCAGCTCGTCTGATTGAGTTTGTGTGCATGTGCACCCGCGTGTGCAGAATATTTACGACTGCATGTGCATGTGTGCGAGCGCACGTGTGCGTTCGTGACGAGACGGGGTGCTGTGAAACAGAGGTTCTGACTCCCAGCAGTCCTTTGTCACACTGACTGACTGACTGCTGAAAGGCTGAAAGCAGGAAAGCCATTTTCAGACTGCGGGGCTAAATGATGGCAGGTACTCCGATCCATCTGCAGCTCGCTACAATAACACAATACAGACCAGTCATCAACAGCCCTGTCATCTCCATCTGTAAATGCACTTCACACAACCCCCTCTGTCTCTCCTCCTCCTCCGACTGCCATTCAAACACTTTGTTACTTGTGTAACTGTCCCCTAAACCCAATTGGCCCCCATATAGCTGAAGTAAAGCCAGATTCAGTGAAATCACTTGTGTGGCTCCTTTTCCCCTGATTCCTTGTTTTGTTTGCATCATGTCATCCTCAATTTGTTTTAGAGTTTCTGCTGAATATATTGGCTTGTTGTTTTGGGGGGAGGGTGGGTGGATGAGGGTGTCACTTGGCTTTAATGTATGACTAACTTGGAGTAGCTATGTATTTCTGGTGGTGTCGCTGCAACTTCTTGAGCCTATTGATGAAATTAATGACTGGAATGACTAAATGGGCCGTCACAATACATGGCTCTGGAGACTTACAGGGGTGGGCAGGCTTTTACGCCGGCCAAGCACTAACACAAGCAGCTGCAACAGAGACAGAGCAACATAAAAAAAGGTTTTTTCAAGGTGAGGTGAGAAGAAAACTGAGAGAAAGAGATGGCAGATGGCAGAAGAATGCATACGGTAAAAGGGTGGAGAGAAAGGAGGAATAAAAGCGAGTGGCAGGGACGAAGGGAGGGAAAGAGAGATAGTGAGTAAGTAAAAGCAGGTCTGGTCCAGGTGGGGTTCAGACAGTCAGTATGTTATTTTAGGAGGACAGAGGGAGGGAGGGCGAGAGAAAGGGCTGGATGGAGGGAGGGGAAGATGAATGTAGTTAATTAAGATGAGCAGGCGGAGGAGACAGTGTGGAATTACACAAACACTAATTAGAGTCTTCGTTAGGGGGCACGAAACGAGAGCAGCACATCCATCATCACAACCCTCCATCCCTCTTTTCTCCCTCCTTCTTTACCTCTGCTCTCCACTGCTCTTGCTTTAGCATGGCAACCATATTTCCTCTCATGATTCTCCCCACTGCCCCTAACATCTCCAGTCCTGCTCGGCCACCTTTCATCCCACACTTTCCTCCCTCCATCTTCTCTTGCCTTCTCAATTTCCCCCATCGATCCCATCAGCAGCTAACTATATAGGTGCGATTCAACATCTGTAATCGTAGTTGAAGCAACCTGTGCTCTCCCCCTTCCTTCACTTTGATTTCTATTTTGTGTTGTCACATTATTCCTTCTTTATTTATCACGGCTCCGGGAAGGATTTCATCTCCACTCTCCCTCTCCCACTTCCCTGTTACGTGCTGACAAACACACACACACATTAACTGTACCAAGTCAGCACTATTTTTATTGTCTCTCCAAGCCAGTCAATGCTTCCTCTTGTCTTGCTGCTCCTGCTCCACTCCTCCTACATACAGTATACACAGCACTGTAAACCACTTACCTCTTCTTATCTTGCTTTCTCACCTCTTCTTTCTCTCTCTCTTTTATTTTTTTTTACACACAGGCTCTGAGCACTACTGTTGTCCTCTTTATCTTTTCACTGTCCTCCCCTGGCTCATCCTTGATTCCCTGCTCTAACTGAGGAGCAGATCAGCCTGTCACTGTTGTCGCCTGCCTCTCCCTCTCCCCTCATGAGACCACAGGGATGGAGGGAATAATGAGGGAGAAGTTGGGCTGAGGGTGGTCCATGCCAGTTCTTGTTTTTTGGCATTCGTATACATACGCACAGCATGAAGCAAAATAATACCATACGCACTGTGTAGTCCCAGTGCAAATGATTGCAAAATAACCTTAAATGAGTCAAGTATTTACTGACTTACTTTAGCCCATTATCTACACATTTACTTATATTATGTTAATTTGCTACCTTCCAGACAGCTGTGGGTTTAATAAATATTAGAGATGAAAAGATGAAACTGGCCTGACATAGTCATCTATTATAGTAAGCCTATAGTTACCTTTTATGAAGTTACCAAAGCCTGGCAATACAATTGGAAAAGGAGACAACTGTTTCCATACAGTTTTTTCCAAATAAAAGCTTTTCAACTGACCTACCAGTTAAATAAAGCTATAACGCTGATACAAAGCATTTGTTTGGGATGTTTTATGCCTGTATTAAAAAGTTGACAGTAGAAAGGCCTATAGAGAGATGCCATGGGGACCAGGTTGGACTCCAACCAAGGACGTTGCTGTTCATGGTTGGCGCCGTAACCAAAGCGCCCCACAACAATATTTTTCTTTAAAGAGAATTTGTTTCTTCCCCAAATTTCCATACGATGGGTCAAAAAATGTTTTTAAATAAATATGGATACTTGTATTTTGATGGTCAGGAACATATTTAAAGATCCCCTCCAGACATGTTTTAAGACTTCTGAGATATTGAATAATAATTTGTGTCTAATGTGGTTTTTCCACAAAAAGTTCAATTAGCTTTTTATAGAAGTATATTTATTCCTTCCCCTTCATTGGAAAGTCCATTATCTAGTAAAATACACATATTTTTAATTTCAAACACAAGCTGTCTCCTACTTCACTGAAAAGGTCTTTCTGAGTGTAGGTACGTGGGAGGCTTCAAGTTTCCATGTCAGACTTTTGTTGCCTTGTCCAAACGAGTTGTGATGTGACAAAATCCTGCTTGCATGTACACATATTAAACTGAGATTTAAGTTGAGCACAGATAAACTTTCCTCCATTTGTGTCAAACTCTGCACACACATCATTCTGCAAGGTGAAGCTCAAACATCCAAGAAAATGAACAATTAGCTAAACAAACTTTTGAGTGGAAGAGGACATTCAGGACATTATCTCTGGAGGTAGAATTACAGTGGAAGATACAGTAGTGCTTCTTTGAAATGACTGAGATGCTACCGCTATCTGTTAAACCAATAACAGTGGTGTGTTACTAGCAGTCAACATAGCATGGCTAAACATAAATATTGTAAAATGTTGTTCAGTATTCTCACTTATTTTCTTCGGGGTTCCTATGTGAATATGTATTATTTTTTTCTTGCTCCCTGCCCTTTGACCCGGACCTGAGTTTTGTGTGAGGTTCTTGCTGCAGGGTCACAGACAGACAGAGCGACGGATTCCCAACTGTTTGCAGCGTGCTCAAAGTTGGAGCCTACTAACGAGCTACCGTCTACCTGCCCATCATGTCTAGGTGACCCCAGAACACCTATGGCATGGTAATGCACCAACTATGCTTCAATTCTTTACACAAACAAAACAGAAGCAACCAAAACACTGGAGAAATGCAAGAGATGTCAAGCTGATTCAAAGGTTTCAAAAACGAAATGGGGAGGAATTTCAAAAACAGTAATTCGATAGATTTTTCAATTTTTTTAAAGATTTGTCTATAACTTTCAGTGACGTTAGCGGCATGGCTCTAGGGATGACAATGTCAGTCTGTCAGTCTGTCGTTCCACCACTTTGGTCCAGGCTGAAATGTCTCGACAGCTTTTGAATGGGTTGCCATGAAACGTTGCACTGACATTTATGTTCCCCAGAAAATGAATCCTTAATGACTTTGATGATCCCGACTTTTTTTCTAGCACCATCATGAGGATGACATTGTTTGTTTTTAATGAAATATCTTGATAACTATTGGATGGATTGACAAAATTGGGTACAGATAGTCATGGTCCCTAGAGGATGATTTGTAATAACTAAGCACCATCATCAGGTAACATTTAAATTATTTTGTCCAGTCTTTTGGTGTGTGACTACATTTCTGCAAAACTAAGGACACTCCCATCAGTCTCAGTTGTTCTTTATGTTTAGTGCTAAATAGTTAAGGTTAGCTTGCTAATAGGTTAAACATATTAAACGTACTTGCTAAACATCAGCATGTTAATATTGTCATTGTGAGCAGGTCAGAATTCTGAGCATTTAGCTCAGTACCGCACTACAGAGCTGCTAGCATAGCTGCAGACTCTTAGTCTAAATGATAGAGATTATCTTATAACATATTTATATGTGTGTAAAGTGTAAAGCAGATGTGTTTGGGTGACACTTGCATGAGGAAGTTTCAGAAATGATTTCCACATGCAGGCCCCACTTAGCAAAATGCTGTTGTAGAACTAAATCCACATTGTCATGTGCTGCTCCTGAATCGTTATGTTTCATCAACTAACAAAGCTTGCATTATTTTTCAGTATTTCCTTGAAAGTTTGTAACGCCCTTCAAGGGTTAGTTTTTGGGTAGTTTCTATTATTTATGTGTCCCCTCCTAAGGTCATGGTCACAGTAAGCTGGGACTCTATTGCAACAGCAGATCACCCAGTAAAACCAGTACCAGGAGCATCACCTCGTCTGTTGTCTTGCATCAGTAATCACTGTGGCACCTTCAGATTTCTCCTGGCCAGCACAACAGCGGCATGCTAATTTACTGTGAAACCAGCCTAGTGTGTCCCATCACTGCACCTCCTGTAATCCCTGCAGGTGAGAAAGAATGAGAGATGGATTCCTGAGTATCTGATTGAGCAGCACACAAGATGAATAATTGATATGTAGGTTCTCCATCCCAATGAACACACAGACGCACAAACACCAACTGTCTTACAGCCCATGCAGTCACCAGTCTCTCAGGCTAAACTAATCCTCCAGGAAATGTAATACGTGATTCAATTAGTAGCAGCATATAGTGCCAGCTACCTCCTGTGTATGACATGGCAATGTGTGTGTGTGTGTGGGTGTGTGTGGAAGCACTCTAAGTACAGAGCTGAACTAAGTCCATTCATTAATGTAAAACCATTTATTAATATACGCAGCTTTCCACTCTTTTAGATCCTCGTGCATGAAGAGGCAGAAATGCGGAAGAGAAAAACTCAGAGATATAGAGTAAAATGTAAAATAAAAGCTATCAAGTAATTTTGGATTTTGATGGCAAAATACAGAATAATAACATAAAACATAAACATGAGCTTCTTATATTTTAAAATCTAGAAAATCCAACCTCAAAAATGTATAGAACCGCAAAAAAAAGCCGTAGTCTCAAGCTAATGTTTTTTCCAAACGATCCTTTAGGTTTTCCATTATTCATCATCTTGTTTTCATGCACTCACTGTTGTTTTCTACGCTCGCAGCGGTAGGATGATGCCACCATCTTTCAAGTCCACTTCTAAGGGTCAACTCTTGCCTCAGACCCTGAAGACTAAACATACAAACAGAAGGGGAGAAAAGTGCACTCATAATCTAACCGAAGGGTTATAAATGGTGAAAGTTTTTCGTGACTTTAATTTCTCAGTATTTCAAGAGATAAAAATTAACATTTTATTATGTTTTTAAAGTCAGTTTGTCAGAGTAAATGTTATATGTTGATATCTTGGATTAGTCACTAAGTTGATAATGTTCCCTCTGACTCAAGTCTAATATGAGACAATATTTCAGAGAAACATAATAGCCACAAATTGTAGGCTGGAAAACATGTTGTACATTATTCATTTTATATATATTATTATATGTATTTGTTATTGAATATTATTATTCAGCAGAGAAATTCCTAAATTCTATTTTCATACATTATAAAGTCAGAACTTCAACACTTTTAAAATACAAAACACTGCCTTTAGAGGAAGCTTGCGAAAAATGACATAATTGTCCTTAGAGTTGGCAAATAATAATTGCTCTCTTTTTAAAATGCATGTAGTGAAATAAAGCCCATCTCATGGTTCAGTGGGGGAAGAGATGGAGGAAAGAGAACAGGAGTGTTACTCTTTATTGCTCCTTCTTTCTTTCACGCTCACTGAATCTCTCTATTACCCTGGAAGTCTCCTGAATCTCTAAAACACACACACACATACACACGCACAGCGTCCATCTAACACAAATAAGTAATATACAACATGTGGATAGGAATAATGAGCGTGTGTGTGTGTGTGTGTATGCTTCTCAGTGTGTCTTGTGTGCCTGAGTCATGATTGATGTCTCTCTCCAAATTAGGCATTTAAAGGTGAATGGGGTAGAGAGAGGGAACATGGGGATGAAGGAAAAAAACCCTGGCTACTTAAGAGGGCCTAAACCATTTAACCACTTAACCTTAAAGCCCTCTCAATGTCACGCTCAAACTTCCTCTTCTGTCCTGGGTCTCCTCTGTCTTTCTGTCTCTGTCTCAAATTCAAACCTGCTTTATTGCCGTGATCATAAGTAAGTAGAGTATTGCCAAATAGTATACCTTACTATACTGCAAGGTTTACAATGTACGATAAGTATACCTTAAAAGTCCTTCTACAATTCCATGACAACTGAGTAAACTCCATCTGCTGTGGGAAATCCGGTTATAGGATAGAAAGCTCCTGAACAGCCACTAAATGGACCTTGTTGTGACATTGTTTTGACAACTGCTGTTTTCAAGAATTAACTGTTAATCTAAATCTACTCATCAGCTAATTGTTTCAGCTCTACTATACAACACCGTATACAAGTACATTACTATATTACACAGTGCACTATAATAAAACATAAGAATATCATTGTGAGCAAATAATTAAAAATAAAAATATACAGGTATTTGATATGATATACGAGTATGAGACACTGGCAGGTATGAGATATACCTGTATTATCTTTTATTGAACGTAATAGTAAAACGTAAAAGTCAGAAAGAGGAGGTCGGTTTTTTAAAGCACACTACTGGTTTTCCTTCAGGCTGTAATACGCTCTGACCTATTTTTCTGATTCTATGACAAGGTCAGTTCTTTTCTCAAGTAAATATTGAATGATGAATTGATGTTTTGAGTTGAGTGTGTGTCAAACTCTTGGTATTTGAGTCTTATTTTGGTAAAGATGTTGACTCTCATGTGTTTAATGTTGTTGGCAGAACTGACACAGCCAAGCTGAAGCTACTGTGCGTCCAAAGTACATAATAAATACAAATTCTAAGTAGGTTTTGAATATGTTCACACAAGAAAGAGACAAACAGTAAGTATGCACACTGAGTAATGCCAGATTTTTGTTTGTGCTGCTGATGGACAACATTGTTCTACAATGCAACGCACAAAAGGAACTTGCGGAGCTCGTAACAGCTGCACTACTTTAAAATAAATGACATATAGTGATGAGACAGCTTCAGAAAGATCTCATAAAACAAAACAATCAGAAAAAGTATTACATCTTTGCAAAAAACATTTTGGTTTCTTTTTGTGAAGTTAAAGTCTGTTTTGCATAACTTCCTGTTTGTATAAAATGGCAAAGTATGTTGATTTCTGGCATACTAACAGCAGTAGACTTTAGAGAGTCATATATAGTAGATACTATATACTATTAGTGTATGGATTTGGGGCATAGTATCTGTTTTCTATGGGTTACCAGGTCTGTCTTTTTTCCACTAGTCCCAACAACCAGTTTATGGCTACTCAGTCTGTATTTAGTTAGTGTCTTTCTCCCTTTCTGCTCACACTATATGCAAATAATATGCCACTTAGCGCTTTCTTTTGAGTTTTTTGTGTCCTGGGGTTATGCACTTTTATTTTTCTTTGGTTATAATTTGCATGGTCCAGACTGTGTGAGGGTTATGCTGAGGCTGTGTGCTATTATAGGAGCTGAGCTACATATCCAGCCACTTAATGATCATCTGTTCATCATCATCACACTGTAAGGCATGACACCCCCAACTGGCTTTTTAACATCCATCCATCTTTTGTCTCCATTACTCAGTTTTTTTGAGTTGAAGTCACATTTGCCACAAACTGGGGGAAAACATTTATAGTTGCCTTGAAAATCAGTCGCTCACTGACTGACTGATTTGCAGTGATGGCAAATTAACCCTGATTGGCTGGCCTGTCTGTCTGTAATCAAAGTGGATGAGGCGAGGGCATGCATCAGACCGGCCGGATGAGACTCTCATTATTTTCCACGCTACTTTCTTCTCCTCTCATCCCCTACATCAATTTATAATACTGCTCTCTCAATGCGTCTCCTCTCCCTCTTTCCCAAGCCTTCTGCTCATCAAATCCCCCTCCTAGACTTATCCATTCCCTATTTTTCATTTCCATGTTCTCTCTCTCTCTCTTTCTTTCTCTTTCTCTCTCTCTTCCCCCGTCTCTCTCCCTCTCTCTCTCCCCTGGATATTTAGTTTGATTTATTGCCTCTTGTTGGAAAGGTTGGCGTTTTAATAACTCAGCTCCTCCTCACCCGAACGGAGAGAGAGAGAGAGAGAGAGAGAACATGTACGAGAGGAAGAACTTTAGTAAGCACAAAATAAACGTGTGTACAGACAGCAAGGTTTTTCTAGTGCTTTTCTTTTATCTCACCAGCACTCTCCTACTCTTTCATGTCTTCCGGTTCCTCTCACCGTTCACTCCGGCTGAGGATATAAAAGCTAAACGTGCAGCCGAAATGGATGTCAATTTGAGCTCCTCTCTGATCTGTGGAGAGAAAAATACACACCAACAGCTGTAATGGACTCGGGATGTGAAAACTGACAAGCATAAAAAATAGACCATCTGGTTTGAGAAAAGCATGGGTCCAAAAAAAGAAAAAAACCAGAAGACCAATGATGAAAGAGGGACAGCATATTGGCCACGAGATACACAGTGATGATAATAAGAAAAAGTAGAGTCTGAGGTGAGAAATCAACAGACAGACAAAGCTGCAAAACTATGTTCATCAGCTAATGGCCCAGTGGAGGGTTGAAGAGAGGACGAGAAAGATAGCGAGAGACAGACTGGGAGATTTCTAGCATCAAACAGAGCCTTTATTTAGATGACAATTATTCACACTAGTCATTAGAGAACCATATCACTTTCCCTCATTTACTGAAAGACAGCGAGAGACGGGGCGCGAGTAGAGAACGAAAGGGCAATCATTAGGAGATATCACTTTCACCCATCTTCTGAGGAAGGGAGGAATGCCAAAGCAGACAGATACGGACTGAGAATCCACATCCTCCAGCAATAAGACAATTAGTAGCAATTAATAATTCAAATCACAATCCAGCAGCCTCTGTATCGACACCTTAGTTACGAAAACCTGTTAACAAAAGCTCTTGTTCATTTTGTTTTCCATGTCTGCATTGGAGGTATATCAGTGTAATTATGTAGTCTTAGGCGGAGCATATTGTTTGTTCTTTTACAGCGCCTCTCCTCAAAGAGCAATTAAGTGTATGTAGAGTTAATTACAGTGCATGAAGAGGGATTATTGGAAAAACATGCGTGCATTTCCCATTTAATTAAATGTTTGCAGGTATTCATTGCAAACCTGTCAAACGTTGTGTTGTAAGAACAGCAGAAAAGAGGCGTTTAAATGACACGCAGATCAAAAACACACGCATGCACACACACATACACACACACACACAGTGCAAGTGTCTGGTTCCGCAGTAATAACTCACAGGAAAAAATCGTTGATGGGGAAAAAAAGTCATTGACAGGGGAAAAAAAAGAAATCTGCATTTTTATCTTCAGCCCATAATTCTAAGTGGTCCGGCTTGTTTGAATGTTTCCTAAGGGAACAATTAACTTGCTTTTAGTTCCTACCACATAAGCATGTCTGCCAAATCCCCATCAGATTGCTGCCCACAAAAACACACAGTGACAGTCAAAGATTACAGACACAAAGACACAAAGTGGAAAACACTCGTCCACATGCACGATATGAATACATCTACGAGCACTGCAGCCACAAGAAACGACTGAATGTATAGAGGGTAAAAATAGACCAAAACTAAATGGAGTTTTGCTTGTAAGAGACTATCTGCCAGCTGTGATTCTCCTACAAGCGCTGATCCACTTAAACGTAGATAGGTACAATCATGATGTTACATCAAGGTGTCACTGTCACCATGTTGACTTTTTGTATATTGGTATCTTAAGCAATAATTTGTAAAAACACACAAAATGACAAGTCAGTGCTTGTTTGAGTTGGCCTCTCCTGTCAAAGCACACAGCTGCTAAAAAAACATGGATATTAATTTATTCTTTTTATCATTCAGAGCCACATAAGGTGCCACAGGTGAGGGATTCTTGTCCTCCTCAATAGCACTTTCATGGGGTTCAAACCTTGATGTATTGTAATGGGACAGTTACGACCACTAGACTGCCCTGCTGCCTCCTCTTTGGCTGCGTTTAAATGGAAATCTCTTTTTGGCACAGAGAAGAATTGTTTGTTTTTAGACACCAGAGCATAAATCGAGAAGCTGCAAGTCACAAAAGCAGTAAATAGATCAAGACATAACCTTCACTGCATTTTTGGCAGAAGATCATACTGCAGGCGCAAACAACCATGGCCTCGTTCATCTCAAAGTTAATTTTACTATGGAGGGTTCATTTCAGTTCATCTGGGATGGAGAGGAGGAGCAGGGGGAGATGGTGTACAGTAGGGGACAAAAAAAGAGAGGAGAGGATAAACTGTGGAGGTGTTCGGGGGAGAGGAGGAGTGCTGGCACTCAGAGAGGATGGAGTGGACAGAGAGCAGAGAGAGACTGTAGCGAGCGGCTCGATGAATAGAAGGAACAGAAGGACAGATGAAAATGCAGAGCGGGCCGTGTGTCGTCTTGCTTCCATCTGACTCTACTAATCATCCACAAATGCTGCAAGGGGGAGGGGAGGGGACAGGAGAGACAGAAAGTAGGAAAGAAAGAGGAACCATATGGAAACAGAGGGAGGATGAGAGCGGGACATGCATAAGATAAGGACTGGAAATTGTTTGAAATGTTGTGATACTAATGCCAAGATGATACTTGAGTTACTAAAAATGTACACTTTTATCCACTTACCAAAAGACAAAGTTCAAAAACGTCTAAACACAAGAAACCATACAAACACATGGTTTCATAGGACAGTAATGATTACTGTCCTATTAAAACCATATATCTCCAAAGTGTCTCATTTTCTTTCATTTATTTATGAGCTCAGAAAAAACATGCCTTTTTCAGCTTTGTGACAATGCATTTTTCAGTCAATCCAATGTATATCATGTAGATTTCAGTAACAACTTGTATATACATAGTGTGTGTTGAGTGATAAAGTTGTCTCCTGGCTCTGGAGTTGACATCATGGAAACCACTTGCCTGTACATAATAGCTATATGTTTTTTATTGTGTAGCTTCATGTCTTTGTGTAGTTTTATGTATATTTGTATCCGTACATTTGTTCTCAGTGCTCTGTAAAAGTATATAGAGAAACTCTGACAACCAGAGCTGAATGCTTTACAAGTTTGAACATACCTGGGCAATGAAGTTAAGTTGATTCTGCTTGTTCAAACTTGGCTAAACTCGGATTTACAGCATGATTTTGTTACTTTTGAAAGAAGAAATAACACATCCTTTCTGTTACAAATTAAAAGTTGAATTTATAAAAAAAATGAATTAACACGTCACTATGACTCAGTTCAATACACTACAGTGTTTTTCTTCTATAGTGTAATTTGGTCTGGTATGACCAGTAGCTTATGGTGGCTACTTTTAGCTCATGTAAGCAAACTTTAGATAAATATCACTGAGTCATTTTGCCAACTTTACGCCACTTCTTTACTACTGCTGCTACGGTTTCAATGCTTTTCAGCATTTACCATTATCTCACAATTGTCACTTGTGGCCACAATGGCCGCTCTCCAGCGAAATGTTACATGGTATCACTTTAGGTAGGCAATTGTCTGATCATAGAATGAGCTAAGAAGAGAAACTGTACAAGCATCTAATATCAAATTTGGGTAAAGTTTTCTATACTCATTGCTATGGATACATAGCCCACCCCTATCAAAGACAGAGAAAGGGAACATAAGCAGAACCGGCTCAGCAGCTTTGAAAGAGGGTTGAACAAACAGAAAAAGGCAAAAAACCGATAGAGAAAGAAAGTAAAGCCGATTGAACAATGTATCTGTAATGATGAGGAGAAGGAAGATACACAATCAGATTGCTCGCATCCCAGAGTGGTGTATTCAGTGGAGGCCACTTACACAGTCAATAGTAATGGATAGCACATGCTGTAAAAAAGACCTTGCCTTCTTTATCTGCTTACATGTGGCACATGGCAACAACAATATCCCCAACTACTGCATTGAAAATCTATGCAACATACTCAGTTCTCATATTTTCTTTACAAATGGCAACTATTAGTCACCAAAGAAGTTGAAGTAGCTCCTCAGACAATAACAGAGAGAAACAAAATGAAGGAAAAAAACACAGATGACCATCAATACACAAGAGTGCAAGAAAAGAGGGAACAGAGAGAAAGGCAGACGGAGCTGAGGAAAACGAGGGGAGGAAAGGCGAAGGGGCTTAGGAGGAAGTTAGAAAGTGCAGCAAAAAGCATTCAATAAACACGTCTCTATAGTAACCAAGATGTAATTTGCTTGGTGAGAACGAGAGAAAGATGGAGATTCGGGGAGAGTGATGGAGAGAGGGGAATAGAAAAGCATTTACCATCACTGCTTGAGTCCAGAGCTGTAATTACGGAGCTGAGACGCATGCGAGAGAGGGGGAGGAAAAGAGCAGAGGTACACACAAGGCAGGAGCTGCACACATTGTACTTTTACAAAAGGAAAAGGTGAGACTGAAAAATACACACAAGTAAAGTGATGACCCCATAAAATTGGCACTGTTGCAATAAGTGTAGTAGGCATACAGAAGAAAGGCAGGGGGAAAAGCAGCAGAAAGTACAAAATGACAAAGATAAAGGAAAATAGAAAGTTGTGAAAAAGGTTTCTTTTGTAAGTGTGTGTGGGGACTGAGTTAATTTGTTCATGGAACCATCAAAGAAAAAATGTAGTAATCTTGGCTGATCATCAAGCCAAATAAAAAACAAATCAACTCTCTGATTAAATTGAGATAAATATTAGCATTGCAGGGACCACAGAAAGAAATGCAGGGATCTAAAGAAAAGAAGAAGAAGAAGATGTGGAGTAGAGTATAAAGAGGGAGGAGTGACAGGCGAAGACAACGTATCATATAGGAGGCAGTAGTTCTCAAATGATGAGTGATGGACAGGCCAAGATGAGCATGAAACATGCAGGCATATGGTCGATCAAAATAGTAAGAGACCAAAAATAGCGGGATTACAGAGAAGAGAGAGAATGGGGCCAGTCCCTCTCTCTCTCTCTCTCTCTCTCTCTCTCTCTCTCTCTCTCTCTGTGTGTGTGTGTGTGACAGAAAGAGAGACAGAGTGATATAGGGAGAGGAGTGTGTGTGTGTGTTTAAAAAAAAAGCAGCTGTGTGTGTGTGTGTTTGTAGGGTAGTTGATTACAGCTCTGGCGAGTGGCTTGGTGTCAGCCTGTATATGTGGAGATAACAGGATTAAGAGGCTACTGACACTACTGTACAAAAGCAATGGAGAGAAGAAGGAGTGATGGTGAGGAGAGAGAGAGAGAGAGAAAGAGAGAGACAGAGAAGGAAAAATGAACTTATTCTGAAAATTTCTTCGGCATATGACATTAATCAAGAAGTCATAATTAAATGAGAAAAGGCCAAAAAATGCAGAAAATGAAAAATCATTCATAGACATAGATGACAAACCTGAATAAATGCTATGTTGTTTGCAGTCAGAGCTCAACCCAATCAAACACCTATGGGAGATTTTGGACCAACATGTTAGCCAGCACTCACCACCACCATGATCAAAACACATCTGCGAGAATATCTTTTGGAAGAATGGTGTTCATTCCTCAAATAGAGTCCTAGAGTCTTGCGATAAATAGAATCTATAACAAGGATCATCATTTCCTTCTCTTTAGTTTGTTACCTTCTGTATCTGTTTCACATCTGGAGCAATGAAAACAATAAATAATTTCTAGCTTTCAACTTGTTACAGAAAACTGCAGAAAATCAATATAAGTTTGGACTTCAAGATGACGTATTCATGAATCATCTTTAGCTTGATTTGAGTAGGTTTTAAAAGGCCTTGAAACCCCATTTTTCTCAATCAGCTTCTTACCAGAGTGTGAGCCAAGTGGTCTTACATAAACACACAAGTTTAATTAGAGTTCAAGTTAGAACAGTTTTGGTTATTTCACAAGACATGTTCTATATTTGGGTTTTTGTGGGGATGTGTATTTGTGGGGATGTTTGCTCACTGTCAGTCAAATCTGATCAAATGATACCCACACAGTCCTGATTAAGTGTATTAGAATTTTTGAGTGTTAAACTCAAACTTAAACATGTTTTTTTCAAACTTGTTGCATATTTAGTCATAGATATTCAATGCAACATAGAAATATGTATTTGACAAACAAACACCTTCTCAGGGGGCTAATAAAGTTCATAGGAATCTAACATGAGTATGGGAGTAATTCTAGATGCAGGTTTAGACTCTATGGGATGACAGAAAATGTTTGCTGAGATAAACTGTGTCAGGAGATGAAGAAAAAAAACCCATATTTGACCAGTAATGAGAAGATCAATGAGAGGGAAGATTAGGACGAATGATGGATAGAGACTGAAGGAAAAAACAGAGGGAAAAGATTTTGGAAAGAGTGCTGATATTGATGAATAGCAGTCACACAGGAGTTGAAACAAATATTAAAGAGGAAAGGAGGAAGAGATAAAGAGAGGGTTCGAGTGTGGAGTACGCTGTAAAGTGCCACGATGTCTATTTCTGCCAGTTTAGTAAAAATGATTATTATTAACACGTGCAAAATTCATCAGCTTTGCAATCAACATGGCTCTTAATTTAGTGTATTCATAACTGTAGAGTTCAATTGGTGCTCCCATGAGGTAAATAACCAGTTTTCTTTCCGATCTAATCTGAGTCAAGGGGGGACACCGGCCAATTTATATTCTGAGACAGAAGAGTTAGCTGCAGGGCCACTGAATACTTAAACTGGTATGTTCTGAAGACAATTCCAAATTGAAAGTTATAAAGGTTACGCAGAGAAAGAAAGGAATAATAAAATGAATTTTCACAAAGCAATATTTACCTCTGGCACTCTTACAAAATTTGTTAGGAACTGTCTGGTCCTGTAGATCAATCCCAATGAGAGGGAGAGAGACCCCCGCAGAGTGAGTTACTTCTCTGTGGTCCGCTCCACGTTTGCTGAGGGAGCGATAGCTCACTAGGGACAAATTAGCCACACAGGAGCACTGAGGCATCATGGGAAATTAATGATCAGGACCTCCAAGAAGTGAGCTAATGAGTCCTAGTGCCACACGCACATGTACACCAAACCACACACATGCATACACAGGATAAAAGATAGAGAAAGACAGAGAAAGGAAATAGCCAATCGTGCAGTTGCAGCAGCTAATAACACAAAGCTATCAGTGTAACTTTGTCTGGGTGAGTGATAAAGCAAAAAAGAAAAAAAGCAGGGTTAGTAAATTCATACACACACACACACACACACACACACTTAGAGAATCAGATAATTAGAGAGGACCACCAGTGGCTTTCGCCCGTGGAGGCGTAGTGATTACTGTCACTACACACTCCCGTGGGGCGACTGACAACAACCAGAGAATTAATACTTATCAACACACACACACACACACCTCATATAGCCAAGTATAGCAGAACTAAATGTGGATTTTACAGACGACAGTCAAAGGGCCGGTGTGGCTCCCTAATGTTTGAATATCCTGTGTGTTGGGTGCCCGAACGCACCATTTTACCACGTTATGTTGCCCTACTTGGAAGCTATACACTAACTGTAGGTTGGAAGGCAGGAAGAAGGTTTAGTGGGGTTTGAAGTTCAGTGAACCAGCTGCTCAAAGGCACTTCACTGCTGGAATACCTATGAGCAAACCCCAGGCTGCTGCAGAGGAGCTGCTCCAGGTCTGACAGGACTCTTAAGTTGTGTGTTGAATGACACAAGTTTAAAAAAAGTAATCCTGAAACTGGAACAGTGAACGGCTGTCTCCCCACACCAGTCGGCGCCCCTCACAAGGATTTAACTTTGCACTACAGTATCATACATCACCACACCCTTGTCGACTGATTGGCCCAAAGTTTCCCCGGCACCGCCCTCCTCTCAGCGGATCCGCCCTTACAGCGCTCCGCAGCCTGTTCCTGCCAAACCAGCTGGCAGTTCCAACTGATATACTGACCAAATTACTGTACAATCGAAACTCTGACCTTTAAACTCAGGTTTAGTCTCTTTTTTTTTGTCATATTATTTTTCAGTAAAGAGATCTCAGTCCAGAACTATCGCACTAACCATGGACAAACTTTTAAGAACCTGTCACTGTGGAAACTAACACCTTCCACTTTTTTCAGCTTCTTTAATCACTTTACCTTCACGCATCATGCGAAGCCGCAGCAGCAGGTGACGTAGAAGTTTGTTCACGAGTCTCTGAAGCTGCTGGGAGAAAGTTTTTCACCGAGACCCTCTGTCGGGTCTCCTCACCTGACCTGTGCGCCACTCCCAGCCGGCGCAGAGCCTCTACGCGGCCCCTGCGGCGCTCAGGATGGGCTCCCTGATGTGGACCCCGGGAGTTCCGCCTGCTTGGAAAGCCACGATTTTCTTCTTTAACATAATCTCAGCTGCTGTGACCAAAAGACACGTCGTTTACTGGAATTCGACAAACACAAGGTGAGAAAACGCACCGCGCTTAGTGAGGTTCCTTTTCAGGACAAAATGAGAACCGTTGCCAAATGAAGGTTAAGTGTTAAGAGCAACGTTTGGTTCATTTCCACCTGCTTTGCACAGAACAAACCTAGTTGGCCTGAACTTGCACGGCCATGTTATTACATTATGACCACAATCATTCCTACCAAGTGAGTCAGACTTTAGTTTGTTTAAAGAATCTCTGCTATGCGGCAGATCACGTCCTTGTGTAGACCTACTTAATTAGATAATTAGAGGGGTGCAGAACATGTATGATTACCTACAACCAGCTCTTTAGGGTTAGTGACTAACTCAAAATCTATCAGACAGGTACTTTAGTTAAATCAGGAGGCCTGAGCTACAGTGGGGCCCTGGGCTCGTTGGGCTCACAGTCACCTGATCTCACCTTCTTCCTGCAGCAAGTTATCTTTATCATTATGACTACACTCTAACCCTGGCTTTCACCTGTCCACTGCCTTATGGAGTTAGTGATTATGCTACTTATAGAATACCAGAAGTAAGGGGTTTCTTCTTAAGTGTTTGTTGTGAGTAGTGTCCTAGATAGTATTCTGAGGACACAGGTGTATATTAAAGGCTAAAGTGCTGCTGCACACAGGCGAATAGTTGGGTAAAGTGGAGGTGTGTGTGTGTGTGTATGTGTGTTTGTGAGTGTGTGTTTAATGGGTTGATTTGGGCCATTAGCAAGGCAGAGTCATGCTCACCTGCTGATCCAGGTGTTCCAGTCTGGCTAATTGAAGGGTTGAGGTGGAAGACATGCAGGGCCGGTAGGGCCACTGCCCAAAATAACACATCTGCCATTCTTGCACCCGCTTATTTAGAGACTCTCGCTCTACGCTAAAGACCTGATTTCCCCAACACTCTTTCAGATGAGTGACCTTTTTACTTAACAGCCGTTGGCCACAGAGACCACTCTGTCAGGCATAGTTTTGTCTTATATTTTACATTTGTGGGTGCACAAAATGTGACAGAAATATGACTCCTGGGACTGATAATTCCCCCAAGGGCTCCTTTGTCAGGTCTGCAGGACTCATCCAGTGCTGGAGTCAGCTGTGGTTATATCCAGTTCGTCCAGGCGGGTAAAACCCAGGCTTGTAATTGGGATCCAACAGAAATATGGTGGGGAGGATCACTGTGAGGATTAGGAAGCACCTTCTTGTTCCCCAGAGATTCAGGGACGAATGGTCACAGCCTGTGGCAGGGCCACACAGTCGGCTGCAACACCACACAATCACAATGCCATCAGCATCACGGCGGCGGGTAACCCACTGTGGCAGAGAATCACTCTCATCAGCAACACCACCCAATCACAAAGCTATCAGTGGAGCCGTGATGCTGCACCCGGTCCAGAATCCCCGGGGTTTACAGCTAGGACTCGCTTTCATTCCTCCTCTCCTCTCCTCTCCTCCCTCTTCATTAACTCCCTTGTTACATCCCGCTCTCCTCATTTTTTAAAATCTGCACTCCCCCCTCCTCCTGCGCTCCCTTTATCTCTCACGACTCCCTCCTGCCCAGTGATGGATATTGGCGTTGTGATTAGTTGAGCTTCAGTCATTTTCCCATGCCATATTTTCTATTAGCTGCCAGCCACGTTGTCCAGAGGCCTGTAAATGTAGCCTGGCGAGGGAAAAGGAGCACAGAGACAGGAGAGCGGTGCTTTTGTTGGCTTGGACTCCACTTGATGCTCATGGTACAGAAAACTCACAAAAGAATCACTTTTGGCTTTTTTGTTTGTTTGTCCACAATGTAATAGTTCAAAATGATGTAATTTTTCTGGTAGAATTTTGTAGAAAAAGCAAATTTCTGCTGAAATCAATATTTTTATATTAACAATGGATCAGATGAGTGGCTTGTAGTACAAACCCACAGAAAACTATTATCTGACTCTGCAGTTCCCCTCTGCTCTACGGAGCGTTTTAGCATCTGTCAGCTCATTGTTTTGGTTTAATAACCAGCAATTTTACTGTTTTAATTCAGTTTCACCACTTTCACCAGCGTTGTTTATAGCTAAATTTAGCCCTGATAAACCCACTAGAAGCTTGTCAAAACCAATTGGCAGAGGGACAATGTTTGTGACTAGAGGATAATTTAGCCACCAGACCCAGGTATTACCCTCACGAGGTGGTGGAAAACAAAACTGGGCAAATGTTAAACTTAAAAGAGAAAACATTTTGGACTTTAATTTACCAGGTTGTAAGAAACGCGACTTGAAATACATGCTAATGTTGCTTCGTGTCTGCTGGGTCTGGAAATGGACAAGTGTTTGCTAAGTGTTTGCTAACGCCACAACTTCACAAGCTAACATGTAAATGTTGTGTCCCAAAAATAAACTAATGTAGGCTTAAGTATTTTATTCAAACATATTGGCAGAATGTTGTTGATTTGGCCTTTGTGCTCTTTTCTGCTAGTTCAGTTTTTCTTCTGTGTAAATGTTGGAGATCTTGGAAATGACTGTTGAACCTTTCAATGTTGAACTAAGTCCCTCTGACAGCTAAAAGCTAAATAATTGTGTGGACCAGCTTATTGATGCCATCTATGACATTGGAAAAACAGCTAAAAAGGGCAGACAGACATTACATTAAAGGCTCAGCTTGTATAGCATATGTAGCTGGTGAGCAAACAGGCCCCTCCTAATACAGATGACATTCTCTGGCCATCACCTTTCCTTCGACATTTAGATTTATAGTTTTAATGAAGCAGGGGCAGTGAAGTGGAGACTGAAGGGCCTTGTTACTCTGATCTTCGCTGGCTAATATGGCTGTAAGAAAGGCTCAGTGAAACGCTTTAACTGGCACACATTTAGCACCCTCCAGATTGAAAAATGGAGCTCTGAAATGGAAGTGTTAGACTGACTGCGGGGTCAGCGTTGAACAGCGTGGAATCAGACACACCGGCCTCTTTCATTGTGGGGCTCAAGTGGTTCGATTTCCCTCTTTTATGATTTTATGAACAGAGTTTACGATCGTTCTTGATTTTATTACATTGTTTCTCTCAGAGCGATAGTTCCTTATTAGAGGAGAAATTATTTTTTACTTCCTGGAGCAGTTAAAGGTTAGTAAAATATTATAACCTGAGTGCTCTAAGCTTGAGTGTGTGCTGACAATATACCTCAGCTCACCCCTGAGTAGCAAGCTCAGACTAGTTTATTGGTATATTAAGCCCCCTCTTCTGTGCCCTGTGTGCTTTAAAACCTGTTGAACCAAATAAGTTGACCAGCCTATTTGCTGATACAACAGTGTCTGCTTCTTGTGCTACATTCATCCTCATAAATTCACTCGGGATCTGTCAGAAAGTTTACTCAGAGCACCAAAACTTTAAGGACTGAATTACCTTTTTTTCTTTTCTTGAGAGAGGCTTTCACCATCTATATCTGGGCTGCTCATGTACCTGTAACAAGAATAAATGTCACCCTAACCTGAACCTTAAATAAGCTACTCCATTTCCTTATCCTCTGACTTACCCTTGTTCTTGGCTCACACCTATTGCTTTCCCTCTTATCCAACATGGCAGGAGGCAAACTTGTCGCAACAGTTCCCCTGGATCACAGCTCAAACTTCTCAAACTCTCATTTCCTGACTCCTCTTGTCTTTTCTTTCCTGCAGAATGGTGAATTAGCTTGGTGTTAATTGAAGATAAGTGTTTTACCATTTACATAGAAATAAACTACACAATAGGAATATTATAACCGATTTCTCTTACCTGTGTCCTTTCTGGCTGACACTTGAACCTCTAAAATCCCCCTATCCCACTCTCTCTCTCTCTCTCTCTCTCTCTCTCTCTCTCTCTCCCTCTGTTTGTATCTCTCTTCCCTCTTCTGACAAAGGCTTAGGGCGAGCTCCAAGCCAGTGACGCGTGTTTAAACGGTGCATGAGGAGATGAATATTTGTATTGGTTTTCTGTATCTTCATTGAAAGCAGCCCTCATAAGTCTTCCGTGTAATCTCTGCTCTGTTTATGCATCATTTCCCTCTGTGTGTGCACTCATGAATGATCTAGTTTAAATACCAAAGTAAATCACATTCTGCATACCATACCTTCACACACTCGCACACACACAAGTGGTATACAGTGTACAGTAAAGTGAAAGCAGACAGTGTTTGTAATTGTGTCTTGCCAGGGGAGATGATTGCACTTCTAGACTGATTTCATTTTTAATTTATTTTTTATTATTTCCTCACCAGCCGGTCTGTCTGTGTCTATTCCTCCTCTGTTTTGTGTCGGCATGCAAATTGATATATTTCTTACACTGCGTGCTATCTCTCCTCTCTGTGTCTGTCTCTGTACTAATCTCTGTCTTCCCCTGGTAAATGATTAACATGGAGAACCTGCCTGAACTATAATCAACAAACCCACAGTCAGGTAATTACCACTTTATTCCCTGTCCTGCTAACAAAGCAATCTCTCTCTCCACCCCTCTCTCTCTCCACGTCTCTCTGTCTCTCTCCTCATCTGTCATATAGCATGTATCAATGTCTCTCTCCCTTCTCTGTGTCTATGCCTATTGTCTCCCTCGCTGCTGTGCTTGTGGTCTGTGTAGATCCAGAGATGTGTTTGTGGGTGTGATTACCTTATCTGTCTTTGTAAATGTTCTCTGTTGGTTTGTTTGTTGGGTTGAGTGTATTATCTGGAGGTAAACTGTGGACCAGTTAACTGCGTGTATACCTGAGCTTCTTCATCTCTGTCGTAAACAATGCGAGGCAGTGATTTTAGTGATTTGTACGCCTGCGAATTGACATTTGGTGCCATTGTTGTCAGTTGAAGTTCATTTCAGTGGAACAATAGCTCTGTTAGAGGTGTGTGTGTGTGTGTGTGTGTGTGCGCTTTTGGCGCTGACCCTCTGGTTTGCGTAAAAAGGAACTCTCATGAAGTGTGATAAGTATATTTCAGTTCTGGAAAAACAAAACCCAGAATGCATCAGGATACCCAGCCCTATTAAAACACTCATTGTTTTGATTCATTTGTGATCTCGCACATGATTCATGTTTTTTACTAGTTTTTTGAGACTTCTCACAGCAAGTAGTGAAAGTGGCTTTGACTGGAAAAATCCTCAATTCCGGCCAGCGGTGTGCGGCTGTGGGAACATTTACCAACCGCTGTGCCGGCCTCTCGTCTAAATAGGTCATTGTTTTCTTTCCACTCATTAGTTGATTTTAGGTGTGACTAAAGTTTTGGAGGGAAACGGCATGTTATTATCTTTGGATGCTTGGTTTTCTTTAAAGGTGGGGCGTGCACATAGAGCATTGTGCAACCACGTCTTTTGCTCGAAAATATCACGTGGCCTCATTTTGGGCAGTAAAATCTTCACAGAAATGGGTACAGGTTACTACCTACTGACACCGTCTTCTTTTTTTATGTGAAGATCTGTGTGAAATCAGTAATCCTCCGTTTTTGCTGCTTAGTGTTTATATTATACGCAAGAATGAAACCAACATAAAAGTTGCACAACAAAAATAATCTTTGCCGTTGAATTGAAAGCAGAGATTCAACACACTGTGTTGAAAATGAGGTTTGGGCAGAGGCCTAGCAGTGAGGACATCTGTATTAAAATGGATCAGATAGTCACAGTGCAGCTTGGGGCCGTCGGCGCAGACATGGTGTACAAGCATGAAAGGACGACCGCGCTCTCCTCCTGGTCAGAATATTTAGTCAATCGATACCAATTTAATACCCAGATATTATCGCCGGCTTCGCGCATTATCGCTAGACTGCATATGGACCCATCTCTTTCCCAATTTCCCTCCCCCTGCTGCCCTGTTTCTCTGTGTACACACATACATCAATATTAGGATGCATTAAGCAGTAATACGTTGTATTGTATGAATGTCTCCAAGTGGGATGGAACAGCTGTGGAATGAAATGAGGTTCAATGTTGTGTGCCGCACGGTTGGCACGGCACAGTCTGGCTTTGGCACAAAATGGCTGCTGTGCCGTATGTGTGTGAAGAGGGCGGTTATGGTGGTTAAGGGCTGTTGGTGAGCGCTGAGCGGGAGCACATCCATTCATTCATGGCACACAATGAGCTGGCATTGTTGTCGGTGTCAGGCCAACTGTGTATTTCTCTGACATACAAAACAGCAATTAAATTGTGGCGTGAGAATATGTAAACTCCAAATGTGGGAAACACTATCAACTTAAGCTTGACCAAAATAACACAATCTGCTCGTTGTTTTGCCAATTTATCACACACACACGCATGTGCACACAGAAACAGGCAGACACACACTCTCAAGTACATATAACCTCGCACAATACTCTTCCACTCAGCTCAGAAATCCTGCCAAGAGGCAACCTGGGAATTCCCTGAGACAGAAATTGAATTAGTATTGACCCAGGCAAAAGGCTGTAGCAGAAACCTGGATTATTGTACCATACAAGGTCCTTGCTGCCAGGAGGACATTGAGACATGTTTGCCTCCTTACCTCAAGTCTTCAAAGATGCTCATGGAAAGTCGCTCCAAAAGTTTTTTTTATTGCATACGCGTTGTCAAAAATAGATGATGTTCACCAGTACAATAGTTTTTTTTATCTCTGAGTACAAAAGCAAATTATCTGCTTCTGTATGTGAATGTCTATTTTACTCAACAAAGCTGATGACGCCTGTGAAGAAAAACTTAGCATAGACAGTTGCACCTGTTATTTATGTGAATTTATGAGGAATAGTGATGTCAGTGTGTGATGGTTTAGTTTAGTTTAGTTCACTACATGAGTCCTGTTGTTAGCAGCCACGAAGGCTCTCTTGTAAATGCACTGCACAAATCCATCCTTCTTTGGTGACTCCTTGTTTTTTTTGTTTTTTTCGTCTGACCGTGATAGCACATCTTGTGTGCAATAGTTATGTAGCTAGTCAGATTAGTAGGTCACACAGTGCTAAAGAAAGTGTGCATTTGAGTGAGATCCTTTTTTTATGTATGTATATGCATATATTTTTGCATTAAATGATGCAGTTGTCACCGAACCTTTCTTTTTTATTGTTCCATTCACAAACTGTCCTCTAAAAACGAAAGAGAAGTAATTTCAAGTGATGTTTTTTTAAGATCTCGTATTGAAAGTGTGCATGACTTAGCTTTTTATAATAATAATAATAATAACTCTAGCTGGCATTTGACCAGGAAAAGGCATAATGAAGGATAAAAAGTGCTGCTTTTAAGTGAAATCACATAAATTCTGTTATAAGCCTGCACTCACTGGAGAAAATGGAAAAAATCCTTAAATAGTTAAAAGCAGTGGACACACTGCAAGAATTCTCAAATTTTGATTCTGTAAGATTCTAATATTGACCTGCCAGCTCGTCAGTCTTTATATATTGATTAGTATTTGCTAATTATGTCTCCAGCTGGTCATTACAAATCCACCTGCCTTGTGAATGAGCACATTGGGTTGCTATGTCATAGGCCCGTTGCAGTAAAGTGTGTCTTGAGTGAGATGTGTGTATCCAAAAGCCATAGAGGAGAGATGGGAGTGGCCGTCTTCACACCAGAACGAACTTCATGGACTAATAAACCTGCTAGAAAGCACAGCTCCTCTGCACTTTATCTAGACACAACAAAGATACACTTAGATAAAAATACTCAAAAGGGTGTGAGTGTGTGTGTGTGTTTAGGGGATGTATACTCTTGTGCATGGCACCTTTTTATAAATGATTGTGCTTATCAGAATTACCTTCTCATATAAAAAAGAGCACACTTTTTGTCAGCAATATTCACAGTGCCTAAAAAACTCCTTTTATCCTTTTATCCTGTGCTTTGTGATTTCCAGAGGAGATGGATCAATTGACAAATGTTGCGTACATGTTTTGAATCTGCTGTATGATTTTTGGAGGACTTTTCCATGGTGGAACAAAAACTAATATTTTGGCATTGCCTCCCAGAAGTATGGCAGCACAGCCTACTTTCCAGCCCCCAATAATGTGAAACACACACA
This sequence comes from Nannoperca obscura, assembly GCA_036024295.1. NCBI lineage: Eukaryota > Metazoa > Chordata > Actinopteri > Centrarchiformes > Percichthyidae > Nannoperca > Nannoperca obscura. Next base: position 28,492 of record JAVQJL010070925.1, read on the forward strand.
TTCCTCTTGTGTTTCTTTTGGGGCTGGCATACACACACCATGCACGCACCACATATGAATACACACACTCCCTCTCTGCTTCCCTTTTCTTGTCAGCCCCCAGAGATTGTAAAAACATTAGACCTGCAGTGGAGGGAGCGAGGGAAGGAGAATGTGTTAAGGAGAGGATGGTAAGGAAAGAGTCAACACATTTCAACTCCCAAAACAGCTCGGGAAGGCCCCCAGGGATGGAGGGATGAGGTGAGAGGGAGAGAGGGAAGAAAGGATGTCAGCAGGTATTACTATCACTGTCACAACCAGGCGTGAGGAGCAATCCCCCCAGTCCCCCGTCTCCCGTCCCTCCCTCCATACCAACACACACACAGGGGCACACACACACGGTGATATAGGTGTGGTACAGAGACGCACACAGTACCAATAGTACCATCGCCCTGCCTGCACACGCACTCACACCTGGCTTCTCTGACTCTGGGGAGAGCCCCAGTAGGAATCACACCCTTTTTAGAAGTAACTTCTTTGTGTGTGTGTGTGTGTGTCTCAGATTTTTAAGGTTTACAGTAAGCTGATGAGATATGGTGTGTGTGCCAGCGCCAGCATATTTGGATGTGTTATTTTTGTAGCAATAACCAGTACCACATGATTTTCGGGTGTGCAGTAATGCGCAGCTTGATCTCTGTCTCCTGGTACTCTGACTGCTATTTCTTCTCTCAGCTTCCTTGTTCTTTTTTCTGCCCTTCATCTTCTTTTCTCAACATTTTGTTCCAATCAAATCTTTTATTTATGAGTTTGAGGGAATGTGGACTTTTTTTCAGAATTAGTTCTTTGATCAACCTGCAGTTGTGCAACTAGATGAGTGGTATCTGTTCACCCGTTAATACATGTATTCACCTTTTATCGCAGTGTGGTGCATATGTTATTGCTTTAGCAGGATGCTATGGTAGCTTGTACGAGCGACTACACTGTCAGGCTGCTGACATGTTAGCCTGCAGAGTAGGGAGTTAAATACTGGACATATTGTACAAAGATAAACCTTTCCTTGAGGTTATGTTGATTAAATTATGTCTTTGTCAATTTTTGAAAAAGGTTTATTTTTACATATTTATTTATGTAAACTGTCATTTTGTAATGAATTGCTCCCTGTCACTGTCCAAAAGTATATTTTGTTATATTCCTCAGAAATGATCAGATGGCTGTAATTCACAGTCTGAGAGCATCCAGAGTAGTGGTGGTATTCTTGTGCTGAATGGAAAAGGGGAAATAGCCTTGTCCCAAATCTCCATAGCTCTGGCCTTGTAGCAGGAGAACTCATGAATCTCATTGCTCTCCTATTCAGCTGGAAATGGAGTTCTTGTACGCAGCGAGCTTCTCAAAACACTGGAGCAGACGCACCGTGTTTATGATTGTGGAATTAATCTTTGTGTTCTCCTAAAAATACACCCAGTGACAAATGCCTAGTCATGAAAGTCAGAAAATCCCTTACTCACATTTTTCTTTTACATTTAAGGAGGTTTCCTGATTGATTTCCTTTCAGAACAGAAAATTGTTCTGAGCAGAGTTGCTCTTCATCAAGGTAGATACTGAATACCTTAACAAATGCACTTTGGTGGCATTTGCTTACTTTGCAGCTGATTTACATGGACTACTTACGATCAAGAAAAAACACTCACCCACCCTCTGAACCTCGTGAGCGTTAATCTTGTAATTTTGGGTCATTGTGGTTCATTACTTAAAGTAGCGTCCAGTCATCTTTAATCCCAAATTAATCAGTTAATCCCTGTCCAGTGTCAGGCTGTTGTTAGCACTGTGCGAGACTGCCGTCTGCACTTCTCCTCTTGACCCTCGCCACTTCCTTCCTCTATGCTCCTAAATCCAGCCCCCCCTCTTCTCTGTTATTGTGTCTAAACCCTTCATCAGTGTTGTGGAACTCATCTGGCCTTTCTAAGAAATTCAGGGGCATCCGGCCTGGAGTCAGAGAATGGCATCCAGTTATATCAGCCTAAATGTTGAAAGCATGAATTTTATTCCACACATTGTAAAGCAATGGCTAGGCTAATGTACTGGAGCTGAATATACTGTATTTAGTTTATAAATAACACACATTCAGTAGCATTGAGCCAAATAGATGACTTTCGTTAAACATGTTCAATACTTTTATTTCTAGTCTCTCTTTAGAGGCATTTGGTATGAGATGAGAGATGTGATTGGTATGAGTGTAAGTGTCCTACCTCTGGTGAGAATATGTGTTCATGTGTGAGGGCGGGGCGGGTGGGTGGCTGTGCGTGACTAGAACAGGACAAAGCTGGCTGCCTTGAGGGGGAATAAGGGGGACCTTCCATACCCCCGATGCACAGTGCGATATGAATCTTAACCATTGTGACGGAGAAAGATGGAGAGGGAGAGAGAAGCATGGATCGGCTGCAAAGGAGGGTGAGGGAAGGGGCCAGTTTAGACTCCTGGGATTCCAAAGCAGTGACCGTGAAAGTGCTTAGATAAACAGAGAGAAAGACGGAGAGGGGGAGGAAGGAGGGGGGGGGGGGGGGTGAAATGGTGGTGGAAGAAGCAATGGAGGGAAGAGAGGACGAGAAGGTGTAGGCACGCTGACAGGGGAAGGAATTGAGACCTGCTGAAGATGAGGTGAATGAAAGCAGATGGGAGTAAAACCGAGTATAGAAGTTTTTAAATAAGTTCACCAGGAGTCAGAGGGACTGAAAGGGGCCAGCGTACTCTATTTACTCCTTAACTCTTGTGCCTCTCCAATCTTTTTTTCTCAATTTTCTCAACTTTCCTCTCCTCCCCTGTTTAAATAATTCAGGCCTGTTGGCTGTATTAGGACAGGTTTCCTTGACATGTCTTTACTGCGTGTGTGTAGGTGTGTGCGTGATTGATTGATTGACTGACTCAAGGACAGCTCTAGCCGTCCAGCTGGCTATTCCTCCACTAGCAACCACCAAATAATCAGAAACAGAGGGAAAGCGAGAGAGAATGCACACATGGGGATGAACAATCTATGATCCCTATCCAGCACTGACCTTCTCATCACAGAGAGATACAAAAATGCAAGAATGGCGAGGAAAGAGTGTCTACGGCATCAGAAGTGTGACCCACTTAGTAAATGATGGATTCTCAAAGCCAAGTCTGATTTATTGGCTGTATATTTGCTTTGCGAGCGCCCTTTTCACTATTGTGAGGAGTGAATCTGAGTGTGTGTGTGTGTGTTTTTAAGGGGTGTTGCTTCGATGTCCTCCTTAACCCACTTACACAGGTGGGTCTTGCTGAAAGACCTGAGACACAGATAAGTGTAGTTAAGTATAGTTAATATAACAGATGAGGGTGTAGAGCGTATACTGCTACGACAACTGCACTCGGTAAAAAAGTGATGAGAACATAAAATAACTTTTTAAGAAATAAATAACACAGCTATAAAGTGTTATTAAAAACTGTGACCCCTTCCAACACATTAAAGAAAACTCTGAAGATGCAGACAAAGACAGAGAAGTTGAAACTAACCAGCGTAGGGTTGTAACTAATGATTATTTTCTTCATTGATTAAACTGCTGAATCCGATTGTTTGGTGTGTACAATGTAATGAAAGTAGTGAATAATTTCTCAGAGCCAAAGGTTTTATCTGAATACCAGCCGAAATCCTAAAATATATTTGATGTACAATGATATAAAACAGAGAAAATCTGTAAATCTTCACATTTGAGAAGCTGTAACCAGAGAATTTTTGTCATTTTTGTTTGGAAAATATGAACTAATTGTTGTTTCAACTGAAGTAAAGCCAGATGACAAGCACTTTTGTCACAGTTTTTTACTATTATATTTTTAAATGTAACATTGCCCAGTTCCCCTTTCGCTATACGTCACCTGCCCCATTGACATGAAGCCAACAGGACCAACCTCTGTGTAACCTCAAAGTTTACTTAATTTGTCTACATCCTCTATTTAGCTAGAATTATCTGCTCTGGCGCAGTGTGCAAAGCTGAAGGGCCCAAACAGCGAAGTTAGTACATAAACATGAGATGAATGATGTTGAAACAGTGGATCAGCTTGGCTGCCACATTGTAGAAATACACTTTGATAGATTTCATAAATAGTGTGAATCATGGCTTTTTGTGTCCACCCATCACAACTGTCACTGTCTTCGTCCCCCCTCCATCCGTCCTGTCTCTGAGCGGTGAGGTACTGTAGCTATATTCAGGTTTATGCATCCGAGTCTGGCACCTGTACAAATCAGCCCTGTATTTACACTGCAGCTCCATTTAGACAGCAGAAACATGGAGAGCGCTCATTACTCTGAGGTTTAGGCTGTCCGAAGGAGGGATGCAGGAAAAAAGACGAATGGAGCGAAGGATAGATGGGTGGGGCATTGGCTTGGCTCCAATCCCAGCTCCGGATTGCTTGTTGTCCTGGCAACGGCACGTCTGACCTTATTTACCCCCTCGCACACACTTTGCCGTACACACGCTCCGCTTTCGCTCATGCACATCTCTTCTGCCGCACAATGTCCCCGTCACTTGTCTTTGCGTGGGATCTGAAACTCTTCTTGTGCCCTTTTCTCCTCACACTCCTCTTACAAGTGTGGCCACCTTCACGCAGCGAAGGTGAGAGAGTCAAGTCAGGCAACACTTTCAGCTGCCGCCATGCTGGTGGGCACAGTGAGGCAACATTTTGGCATGCAGTGTTTTTGGTCAAATAGCGAAAATATAAATGAGCCAGAGATTGCAAGACTGCACTCTTGTCCATTTATATTGTGGACAGTAATTTCATACCTCCCAGAGAAGTAACTGGAAAAGCTTATTTTAGGATCAGACTAGACCACACATGGAGAGCAGTGCCTATGCATGACAGAGCTCTGCCACAAAAGGCGATGATGGTTTCTGCAGACCTGCAGCTGTATCAAAATGGTTCCGATGGATTGGTTACCATACTGATGGGTCCTCTGGGCCTGAATCATGCAATTTTCCTCAGCTCTGACGGCCATAGCTATACATCCTGTTGTGCTGCTGAGTCCCACAGAATGGACACACATACACACATGCAGAGGAGGACCTATGCCATAACAGGCAGAAAATGGGGTCTGTCTTTACCTGAGTCTGAGAATCCTTTAGGGCTTGAAGCAGCAGGTGTGTGTGTGTGTGTGTGTGTGTGTGTGTGTGTGTGTGTGTGTGTGTGTGTGTGTGTGTGTGTGTGTGCGTGTGTGTGTGTGTGTGTGCGTGTGTGTATCTGAGGGTTTTTATCTGCGTCTGTAAATTGATAGGGAATGTGGGTCCACGAGGCA
>JAVQJL010070931.1:0-22221 GCA_036024295.1 Nannoperca obscura
TGAACTGTAGTCGATGAACAGCATCCTCACATATGTGTTCCTCTTTTCCAGATGGGTGAGGACAGTGTGTGTCGCCAGGGCTATGGCGTCGTCTGTGGACCTGTTCTGTCTGTATGCAAACGGTAGAGGGTCTAGAGTGTCAGGGAGGAAGGAGCAGATGTGAGTCTTCACTAGCCGCTCGAAGCACTTCATAATGAGAGAAGTAAGTGCTACTGGGTGGTAGTCATTCAAGCAGGTTACTGATTTCGTGGGTACAGGAACAATGGTGGATGTCTTGAAAGAGGTTGGGATCACGGACTGACTCAGCGAGGGGTTGAAGATGCTGGTAAACACCTCTGCCAGTTGCTCGGCGCACGCTCTGAGAGCCCTGCCTGGGATGTCGTCCAGCCCTGGAGCTTTGCGTGGGTTGACACTTTTAAAGGACCGTCTCACGTCCTCCGTTGTTAATGTCAGTGTGGCAGCTCCCCCGTCTACCAATAGACGGGTGGCAGGAGCTGTGCTGTCCATATCAAACCAAGCATAGAAGCTGTTGAGCTCCTTTGGGAGAGTTGGGTGGGGCTCCTGTTGTCCCTTTTGTAGTCTGTGATGCAGCAAAGTCCATTCCACATGCGTCTGGGGTCAAAGATGAAGTTGGATTCCACTTTGGTTTTATATTCCCTCTTTGCATCTTTGATGGACTTCCGAAGGTCATATCTGGCTGCTTTGTAGGCATCAGAGTCCCCTGAGCTGAAGGCGGTGGACCGCACCCTGAAGAGTCATCAGTTCACTTAACCTGCATGTCTTTGGATGCAAGGATTTATGTTGGTTACTTTTGTAAAATGTACTGAAAAATGATTATACAATATATAATATTAGTTAACTTGTATATGCATATAATATTACATTACTCACATATGCAGACTGGCTGCTCTGGTTGCCATGCCCAGATCACATTTTTGAGATACTGTGTGATTATATTGTGCGCCTTGAAGATTTCTTCCCTTCACAATCCTGCACACGTACAGAAGTGTCACACAGGCCTTTTCTGAAAGGCTCACAGAAGTTCTGATTCACTGTCGGATCAGCCATTCATTCACTCACTGTTCAACCAGAGGTACATTGCCACTTCAGCAGGTTGCCCACTGCACAGCCGATATATATTTAACTAGCTGTCTGCACCAATCTTGAGCTAAAGCTTCTTAAAATTCGTGTGGAAAATGGATTTAGTGCGGTGTGTAGGAAAAGTTAAAGAAGCACGAAAAATGTATGAAAGGTTTTGACCATGTCCTTCCCTGTATTTGGCGTTTTACAGAATGACTTTACTTTGCTCCAGGGCTATAAATTCACTTCTATTCAAAAATGAGATTCAATCATTTGAAAAAAGAGTGGCATTTACACTTTAAAAATGAGAGTAGAACAAAGTCAGCTTAGCTTCTACACACTTTATCCTCTATATTTTAGAGGGATTAAATGATGACCTTAAAATAATGATTTTTAATAGATGCATGCATTGCAGAAGAAAATCCTTTAGTATTATACAATCAAGCGAGAGGATAAACATTTACATTTGCTATAATGCGTCTGTATCACTATACAGAAGAAAGCTGCTTATCATAAAACCGCTGTTAGAAACACCCTTCTTCTGTAACGATGGAAATCTACTGTCACACATAATCAGAGATATTACATTTCGAGCCTGCATAATTAATCAGCAAGTTGGTGAATAACTTATGATCCAAGTCATAAATTATATTTAACCAAGTCATTACTAGGGGTGAACTCAAGAAGCGACTGCTTCTCTCACATGAGAGTAATAGGCTGGGTTGCCTCAGCATGTCTTCGTTTATAAACCAATTTATCCACATATTCGCTCACAATGTTTCACAGTTTATTACAAATCTTCTTGAGGTACTTTTCAATCATCTCTTCTGCTTTATTACATACATCTTGTCTGAGTACACAAAGCGATAAAAGCTGCCGAGTGGAGCATCACGTGTGCAGCTGTAGCGCTGTATGTCTTGCAATGTCTGTTTGCCTCGTGTACATGGTGTCCCATGTTGTCTAGCCTCGCACATAAACATGTAGGAATTACACTGTGATAGTACACATGGATGCAAATCCATCTTGTGCAAATACTAATTTACAAGCTTAGAAAAAGCATTAATAATTATGCAAACTTTTATTGAAGATACACTTATTACTTGCGTGGCAAATGCAAGTGTAATCTAACGTGACAAATGTGACAAAAGTGTTATTAATGCAATATGTCTCTAACAAGCATGCAAAGGTTCCTCACAGTCATAATTTAGTACAAAGGGAACCTGCAAGGTCAAGTATAAAACATATGTTAGTGCCTTGTAGAACTACAGAGGATTCACACATTGTCACTGTTCACTTAACTTGTTAGAGGTGGCTAAAAATAAAAATCTGGTAAGAGAGAAGTGGACCCATAAGGACACAAAACAAAAGGGGGAACCAGAAGCCTTCTTGCAAGAAGGGGCAGCATGTAAAGCACCATGCTCTCTCATTTGCGTGGAGTGGATGCATGCATGAAAAGCTCCAAGTCTCTTTGCATGCAAATCCAGTCCATGTCTATGAGTGTGTTTTATCTCGGGGGCTGCTGTTTGCTAATCAAGAGCCTTGTGAAAGCCAGGGGAGCGTTATAAGAAGCCAAGTTTAATACACCCGCTCACAGCATCTCTCTCTCTCGATTTGAACACACGCTCATTTTACAGCCTTTTAACTTTCAATCTGCCCGTCGTTGATTTTCTATTCTTCCCACTCGCTTGTTATTCAGCAAGGCTCTCAGCTGCTGTTTGAATGTATTCGCCGTATTAACACTTGAGATAATGCATATCAGCACGGCTCAAAGGGACAGAATACTATGGCATTTTTTTGGGGGGTGATGTGTGTTTTTGTAAACACACAGAGCAGTTGTATATTGTTATACACCCATGTACATCAATTATTCTTTGATGCCAATCGTTGACTCAATGCAATCTGTTGCCATTAACTAAACTCTGGCCATGTGATCCGTTACACCCTACATCAAACACAACCTATATTACATACCTATAAAGAGCACAACATTTGTATCCAACCATTATTTAAGGTGGTAAATATTTTTTGTCATTGTTACCCTTTAAACATATTTATTTTACATTTTAAAAAGATTTTTAATGACTGTATGAACTCAAATAATCATGAATTTATACCAGAAACATATCAAATAAACATATCATTGAAACATGACATTTTGTATTGAATAATACAAAACATCTATAATAATCTATAATAAAATGAAAGAAACTATCATGATTTCTCATAACATCCTTCATTAAGTGACCGCAGTTCTCCATCCTTACGTACTGCGTGCATGGATACAGGCTCGTCTGTGGAGTCTTCACATGGCTGCCGTCAGCCTGTTTATGCTGCATTCTGTTTAGCCTCTCTGTTAACATTGTACTCATTATACTGCGTAGAAGCAGATATGCGTGGAAAACAAACAGAGAAGTCTTTCTCTCTCTCTCTCTCTCTCTCTCTCTCTCTCTCTCTCTCTCTCTCTCTCTCTCTGTTACTCTCTCTGTGTCTCACTCACTTATTCACGTGTTCTAACAAGCAAGGTCCTGGGTGGTGTAGCCCTCCCCCGTGACAGTTTGTCACATTGTGTCAGTCTGTTGAGTGCCACTGAGAAAACATCACCTCTGCTAATGTGGCATTGTGTGACACGGCCTTCGAGGATGAAAAATCTGCCACTTGTGAACAGTTACAGTGTGCATTACCACATGGCTGCATGTTGGAGAAACCCTGAGCGAGAAGTAAAAGGAGGGAGAATGGGCTTTGTCTGTGTGGGAGGTGGTTGTTTGGGGACTTGGCACAAGCGTTCACTGCAGCTTCAGGGGTTTGGTGGCTCGGGTGCTAATTGCAGCGTGACCGGTGGGAATGCTTTTCTGTCTCTCACAAAGCACCAGAGAAAAGAGACGTTGCATACGTAAAAGGAACCACTCACTCCCCGTCAATCTTTGCCTATCCTTAAATTATTTACCAGGTTATAGGCATGCAAACTCCCATGCAGTCTAGGCTCAGACATTAAAAGAAAAGCTGTGAAAGTTACTGCCTCCTTTTTTTTTGAGACTTTGATACTAATCCCTGAGGACGTAATTCAGCCTTTTTTTTGCCTTCTCTCCTCCACTGAGCCACAGGTCACACCGCAGTCTAATCACTGGTACACCCTGTCATGCAAATCATGCAAAATACATTACAAAGTACTTTAAAAATGAATATTTTACATAATCCACTCCATTTTGCTTAACGGAATGCATTGACCTTTTAGCAAAAAAAGATTTTTAATTAACTAAACTTTGTTTGATAAAAAGACTTGGAGTTTCTCATTTGTGTGTTCAGTGTTTAGAATTAGTGCTCTAGTGGTTTCAGGATGAAGCCAAACTACAAAACTGCATAGTTAAAGAAATAGTTTTAAGATTTTGCAACATGCTCTTATTCCCTTTCTGTGAAAGGAATTCTGAGTTTCATATTTAACTGACAAATATTCTTCTCATCTAACTCTCACCTAGAAAGCGAATAAGTCCCATTTCCAACTATTCCTTTAGCACACAGATGAAGCTGCTGCCGCTTCCCTCAAAGGCTGCCTTCACTGCCTGTTTCTGTTTTCCCTACACCTTAAATATAATATGCAAAAGGATAATACTGGTGAGCTGTAGGTGCTACTAAGTGTGTAGAGAGTATCGTCAATTCAGTTATATACTCAAATGACGTCTTCACCGTTTTCTTCCACCAACGATGGAAACTGAAGCACAATCCTTGGAAAATATCGACCGCCTTTGGGCTCTTTTATGAAAAGCTCTGCTGTCACAACATCTGTTGATGCGATTTGGAGCGGCAGAGAGCATTGTTACTTTAGCATCAGAGAGGGCACCAGACATCAGGGATCAATAAAAACCATTATGGCATTTCGCTCAAAATGTTGAGCAATGCCTGGAACCAAAACAAGAAAAGTGGGAATTCTTGACTGAAGGATCATCAGAGTGAAAAAAGGACGGAGAAAAAAAAGAACACATCCCCTCATGGCTTACAATAACTCAAAGAAACATAGTTTTTTATGATGACATTTACCGTGACATTTATCCACATCAATCTCTTAACTCAATTTATTTCCTTAAAATAGCAGGTCACATTGCTAATTTCGCCCTGAATGATGCCTGTAATAAAAACCCTACTGCCTGTTCAAGGGCTGCCAATAAATTCAGCTCCTTCACCCACACAGCTCTGGGGCCAATCTTTCTGTTTGATTAAACTTTGCTCCCCAGTGGTATGAAATATCCAAAGGCACTTAGATTTACAGCCTACTCCGTTAAATTATTGACACCTCACTGCCTTTGCTATCAGTTTCTTGACTAATCCCCTGTTGTTACCTCACTTATTTAAGTTGGTGACTTCCATTTGACTTTCAGTGACAAACCACTCTGGAATGATTCATTACTACTTGGTGGCATCGGCTATGCACATGTTTACATTACACATGCGATATCTGATAGACACATGCTAAGTCTACTGGTCTATTAATAATTGCCTGTGTTCAACATGAAACAAACAGCTGTTGTCTTTGAAGCAAAGACATGGAGCACTGGCTCTGCAATAGATCTAAATAACATGAGCTGTACAGATAACATGCAGGGCGAGAAAACAGAGATGAAGAGGGGAAGAAAGGCTGAGAAAAAGAGAGATAGTGGGAGCAAATTAAGGGGCATGAGATGAAGGTAGTGTGTAAGGAGGCGCTCAGGCGGGGAGGATGTGTAAGCTCTATCTGTGGAGTTTGCAGGTTAATTTTTCATGCAGCGGTTTGCAGAGCCAGCCCAGGCAATCCTATAGCTTGCCACGGTTTCCCAAGAGAGAGCTTGTTGTTTGAGGCCCCCGGGCGGGTTCCTTGTTGAGTCTGCCTGTAAATGGCCACCAAGCTAGTGAATTACTCCATAAAGTGTCACAGAGGCAGCCGAAAGCCCTATAGGCATAAAGCCACTGACTTATGTTTTCCCTCACAGTAATTCCTCAGTGACAGCTAGGGCAGCAAATTGAGATGTCTCAGTCAGAATCCAAGAATTTCATATTCAAAACAGCTGGTTGCCATTGCTGCTAGAGTTTCTGATGGATTAAATACATGAGTGTACTGCTGCTGGTTTAACAAACAATGACAAAAACAATTTGGTTAAATATTGGGATAATTTGTCAGGAAAACTGCAAATTTGAAACTGTCCTCCCAAAGAGAAGACTGAGTCTTCAGTCATGCACATTGGCGTGCTAACCATCGTAGGCTTGAGTGTCAGCATGCTAACATATGCTAATTAGCACTAAACATAAAGTACAGATGAGTCATTAGTTTGCATTAGTGTCATCCTGAGGGGAACTTGAATGTCTGTACTAAATTTCATGGCAATCCATCCAGTAGAAACATTTCACTCAAAACAACAGATGTCATCTTCATGGTGGTGCTAAGGATAAGGTCAGAGATCATCAAATCGTTAGGATTCATCATCTGTTAAGCACGTATGTCAAAAAATGTCTCAATCAATTGAGCAGATGTTAAGATATTCCACAGAATAAGAATGAACTTTGACCTCCTGGTGGTGCTAAAGGGAAAAGTCACTACCAAAGTCATTAGGATGTTGCCTCTGTACACAGTAGATATCTGTACAAAATTTCAAGGCAATCCATTCAATAGTTGTCAAGACATTCCCCATAAAGACAAAAATGTCAACCTGCTGGTGGTACTACAGGAAAGGTCAGGGGATTTCCAAAGTCTTTAAGATTCATCTTCTGGGAACCATGCATTGCTGTACCAAATTTCAAATATTTAAGATATTTGTGATTGGACCAAGGTGGTGGACTGACACACTGACATTGCCATCCCTGGAGCCATGCCACTAAATCATGGCAAGATCAACCTGTAATCTTGAACCTTCATTGTCTCAAGACCTTAAACCATGTCAAAGACTACCAAACAAACTCTACCAGCAGTAAAAGTTGATCCGCAGTGAACACTTAATATAGTCCAAGGCAGTTTGAGTCAGGAGTGATCAAGGACAGGGCGTTCCTTTTAAACTGTGGTCTCCTTAAGCCCCAGCCCCGCTATCCTACAAACTACGTCTATAATGGTAGCATGTATGATTTAGATGCAGGAGACTGGACTTTGTGACCCACAGTTCATTTTTGCCTTTTCATTAACTGTAACCCCAATCTTTCATTTTAGCTGCCTTCCTCTAACCATACCTTAAGCATAATTTATTTTCCATAACCACATTCTTTACCCTACCTGAACCATACCATGCTCTTGTCATGCAGATATTTTAGAAAGCAAGCATTTTGAAATACGTTAGCAAATACTGATGTTCTTGTCTGGCAAAGGGTTGTAAGCCCACCAAGCTGAACAAAATCTACCAGATAAACCATTTCCATACCTTCAGAAAGCTGAGAGATGGCTTCCACAATTGACGAATGTGGTCTTAATATACTGACTGCGCATAAATTCTGCTGTGAGACCACCAGAATTTATTTTCTTTACAGCAGTGCAGGGATTTGTGTCTTACAGCTGTCGAGTGTTCTAGTGTGAAATCTAGGCTTATTGATTTCTGCGGTGCTATATTCTTTACAAAGGATACGGTGTGTATTTGAGGAGAGTTTTTTATTTATTATTGCTTGTTTCAGATCCCTCACCTCTCAATCCCATGTCTACACCACACAGTACACTCTTAGAACCATCTCAACGGAAAATAACCCTTTAAGCTAGAAGCACCTTGACCCCTAGCGACATCAAATGAATCCTTATCGTGGTGGCAGAAGCAAAGAAAAACAATTCTGCCGCTTAAGCATCATAAAAGCATGACAGGCTCCCTCCCTTTTGCTTCCAGCGCAGCCGGGGCTAAGCATTTCAAAGAGGCTAGTGTTTGAATGACTGCGATGTGGGAGCTCAGACTCTGTAGCTATGGATTAAGCTCACAGCAAATAGTAGCATGGAAGAAACAGAGGTAATCTCTTCCCTCTCCTCCATGGCCCTCTCACCATACCTGTTCCCCCTTTTTTAATCTCCTTACTGAATTAGTTCTTGCAAAGCTGCTCAAACAGAGAGGGGTTTGTTCACAGTGATTACAGAGGTTAAAGTAACATGAAAATGATACTGTCTCAAGTTCCCGAAAGGTAAATTTTTGCAAAGATTGCTACTCACCTGGTTATTGTTCTCCAAAGCAACATACAAGTAGAATACACTTTAGGCTTCCTCAATTTTGCTGCTTGGCTGAAAAGCACATGAGGGCATTCCTAGTTACAGAGCTTGAACTGCAGCCAGCTGTAGGCAGCGACCAAGTCTAACATTTTCATATTTGCGTATAGATTACACAGTGTAACCTGACGCAGCAGTGTAGCATATAAACTTTATCTTACTCACTCACTCACTCAGTGCAGTCTGTGGTTTAATCACCTACAGTGTTCTGGATAATTTACCCTGCAGCACACACAGTATTTGCATAAAAGTAGTTCCGTTTTGCATTTTGATGCGTTCACAGAAGATTCTCGCCATAAAAGAAAACTCCCACACCTGAACCACTGCACTAACTGCCTAAATATTTCACTCTGGCTCTCGCAGCTTTACTTTCACTTCTTGTACTGTGAAGATCAAATAATGAGCCAGATGATTCTTATATGCAATATTTCACACTGGCTGAATATTGTAATTTTTCTTCAGCTCAGGCACCTTCGTGTGAGATCATTACCAGTAAGCCTCTGATATTAACTGTTCATCATCAGTGTTTCTCCCCACACGTCCCCGCCAGACTCTTACAAATGAGAACTGCAAATAGTCATGCTGTAGTTCACAGGCGTCTTTTCTTTTAGATAGCAATTACGATGAGCTTCCGGCTTATTATGAGCTTGTAGTTGCATCACACTGGGTGGGAATTCACCAAATCTTTATAGTAGGTCATACTTAGTCATCTTTTTCTAATTTCTAAGTGTATTGTTGCAACATTGTTAAACGCGATCTGAGTGTGTAAGTTGTCTGACGTAGATGGCCCTGAGGTTCTGCTTCAGTCTGCTCTACCCATTAAGTTGCACACAGCTTGGCTGTTTAATGTGTATTTTCTGATAAAGTGATAATAATCTTAGTAGGCATTAAACATGGCATAAAAGAAGGCAGGTTCACAGCTCCAGCAAGCTTTCTTTATTCAAGCTCGGAGGGAGAGAGAGCAAGTTTCAAATTAAACAAAGTTTCCTCTGAAAGTTAACATTACCTGCAACCTATATAGTCGTCTGGATTATTATAAAATTGAATTTTAATTGGATTGATGTTACAGTGAATATATATGTAACATAGTGTCATAAAGATCAAGGGCAGGAGGCCAGTGGGTTTTATGATTTTCAGTAGATTATTTCATAAATTGCAAACCTTTTTTCTGCCACAAAAATACTTGAGAACAAATACATAATCACATGCTGTATTACACAGTACAGAACTTTTTCTCATGCAGTGCTCCTTACACTTTTGCAATATTGTTTACATAACCTCATGGACGCATCCAGATCATGCTTTATACATTCATGAAGGCATCGAATAAGTGAAGTGTAGGTGGAGTTATAATACAGTAGGTGCAGTGAAACCTATAATGGAAATAATTGTTACATAATACAGTGATTATATAATGGCATTGCTCTAATTTTTACTGATAGAAAAGAGATAAATTAAGCTTTGCTTTACTTTGCAGAGGACTCCCTGGAACTCCCACAGGGACCCCTGGAAGTCCCCATGCTGCAGAGTGAGAAAACACACCAACCCTGCTCCAGGGTTTGAAAAGCTGGGACACAGGACAGCACAGGACAGCTTGGCAGCACATACTTCAAATATTTACTGCACACTCGGGACATTTTGACATTAATCTGACAATGAAATGTAACTTTCCATTTGGAGTTGTCTGCCTGTGAACTCAGAGAGTTGGGGGATGATGGCCAGAGCCAACATGGTCAGAATGGAGAAGTTGTCCAAACCTGATAGATGAGATGTATGTGTGTGTGTGTGTGTGTGTGTGTGTGTGTGTAGGTGCTTTGCATTTTCTACCAGTGACAGCACAAACAGTCAGTGGGATATGCATGATGTGGCATCAGTTCTGGCAGACAGACAGACTAAAATAGTGCCTTGTGTGACAAAGTGTGCCCAACAGTGAGAGGGAATGATTCCTCCCCCCCACCCCGGCTTTTTCTTTTTTTTACACCAGCTTCCTTCCTATGGTAAATTGTAAGCCAGAGGTGGCGGAAATACGTCAGTTATGTGGGTTCTCTGAAGCTTGACTGTGTCTCTTAATTTCGGATGAAGGGAATGAGATGGGGGGGCGGGGGGAAGAGGAGATTTTAATCACTCCTGTCGCTTTAAGGACACTTATCAAAGCCTTCTTATGCGAATAGAAAATACCACGAGCCACTGAGCAACTGAGCAGCCAAGGGACGGACTGGAGTGGATTTATGGGAAACTCAACATTATCTAAACTGGAACAGACCGCTTCGTTGCCTCATGGAGTTTGATTACACCCTGGATGGTTGTCTTATTCGGACGCTTTGGATCATTTAGGAAATATTGCGCATAAGTAGCTCTCAGACTTGGGATCCTTTGCCCCTGAAGCGCCGAGAGGAATATGGTTTAAAACTCAACGCGTACGAGATTATTCACTCGCCGCTACAATCAGTACGTAGGCTACTTGTTCGCCAGCGTGTTGTTTCGGACGGATAGTATATCCCGAGCTCTTTATTTGACAGCCTTGGATCATGGATTGGGCTGGTGGAAAACAACAGCGGGCAGCGACACGATTTCTCTGCGCTGTCTGCGGCATGAAGCGAGGTTAGGCTTTAACGTCGCTTGTTATCCCGATGCAACAAAAGTTACAAAGCGAGTGTATTGCGTGGATTTGAACTATTTCGCCGTTTTGCACCTGCTTTAACGGATACCGCGTCGACACAGTGCAGATTCGTGACAAAATAACGTGTGGATCCGCGCCGCTTTGCTCCCTCTCTATCGCCCGAGTGGGATACTTGAACATTTGCTTATCGTAATGGAGATTGGGGAGGTTTATACTCAAGGTCATTGAGTGTTATAAGGCTATATTTGTTATTTACACACACACACACACACGCGCGCGCGCACACAAACACACGCAGCGCTATCTTCACGTTCAAGCGCAGCCTACGGTTCTCAGTCCGGTGTGTGGTATTTGTTATTACGCGGTGCAGCGGGCGTTTAGGCGAGCGCCTACTGTGGAGTTATATTTCTATTTCTTTTTGACACTGCAAGCTTCCTCTAACAACATGGATGGGAAACTGAAGCAGGGTCGGAGATGCAGGTCCAAGCGGGAGAGGGTGCGGAGGTTGCGGGAGGCAGGAAGCAGAGACGCCCGCAGCCCCGACCCCAACTCCTCCTGCTCCGACAGGGAGGGACACAGTCCGGGGAGGGACGCCGCCTCCCTGCCCGGTAAAAAGGCGCCGCACCCCGCAGCCGCCGCCAGAGCTCCGCGTCCCCCTCGGCGGAAGAGACGTGAGTCCAGCTCGCAGGAGGAGGATATCATTGATGGATTTGCTATTGCCAGCTTCATCAGCCTGGACCGTCTGGAGGTAAGGAGGAACCGGATCATTACCTGTTTGTGTGTGTGTGTGCTGCATTCTTCATTAGTGGAGTGGTTCTCCTTGAGGCCCCCCACTCACTCACCAGCAACACGAGGACCAGTGTAATTTGTCTCTAAATTGCTTGAGAGGATGCCAATTAGAGACTGGATAAGGATGACTCTTCTAATCATCTGATAGTGTAGATCAGAGATCCTCAGAGGTTCAGCCCCCCCCAGGGTGTCCCTGATCAGTCCTTGGTTTAAGTCCAATCACACAGGAATGCTGCTACAGAGTTCAATACTAAATCATGAACAGCACAAATGTCCCCTTATTGCTGTACCTGGTTCATCTGACAACAACCACAGCACACACCTCTGTTTGCAGAATATTACAAATTCAAGGCTCTGTGAATGAGATGTTAATCATTGCAGCACACGGTTTGTTGAGGGAAATAAACAGGTGCCACTGTGTCAGTAATGGCTTTGGCTTGGATTGTTTTATGTTCTGATTCACCATGAGCTGTCAGGGCACTCTTGACATTTTGCTCTTTGATAAACTGCCTTTTGCAGCATTCATCTGTCACAGGCTGATGCACCATGTGCTGATATCTTTGTTTCTGTCATTACTGTGAGGTATGTCTGATGTCAGAGGAATGATTTCAGGAAAAAGGAGGTTCTCTTGTGACATCCGCTTATCTCTTTTATCTCATTACGTTCCAAATGACAAATAAAACATTGCTCCCCGTGGGACGTCAGGCTGACTGACAAGGCATGGCTCATTCACTAAATGGTAGCACTGCTGTAGTTGAAATATAAGTCATTAGCTGTAATAAACATAGCCAACCTTTTTACATGCCCACTGAGGTTTGTATATTTTAAGATGATGACCTCATTTGAAAGCCTGTGGATCATACCACAGGCCACCTCATTCCAATGACAATCTCCCATGTAGGCTTAGCAATGGTATTAATCAGTCATGATTGACTCTTGCCTCCTACATAGTGCTTAGTCAGGATGAATACAGATTTGCAGCAAAATAACTGCATGAATTATAAACCAGTGATCCATGCTCATACCTAGGATAGAAGTTTCTCTCACTTGAAGCTTATCATCAATTTGCCACCTCCCATCTATTAACAAGTTGAACCTGTCCAGGTCATCAGTGGTTATACTGCTATTCCATTTAGCTTGGCCCTTCATGGTGCTGAGAGTGGTTGTGAAAGCAGATAAGCGAGGAATAAGAGAAGTGTGCATGAACCTTAACCGTGAAGAACTGTTGTTATCCTGTAATTAATAAAAAAAGGATAATATATACCACACACAATCGGAAAAACTATGATGCTACTGTGGATTCATAATATTACACCTCATAAATTCCTATGATACCATACAGTAGGAGATTCCAGGAGCATCATAAAGTAGGATAAACTCCCCCTTTAGTACCATAGTGAGGCTACAGCAGTGCTTGCCTAAGATAAACTTGTTACATGTTAATAAATGTGCATAACATGTGTGTGTTGGTGCCCATTCTTGTTGATTGGTACGAGTGCAGCGCGCTGTGATGTGATGCTGTACTGTATGTGTGTGTGTTTCTGCCCTTTGTGCTGCGTGGCTGCCACTTCTGACAGCTGCTGACCATGAAAGACTTTGAGGATGTCACAGCAGCAAAGTGCTTCTTACTGGCATCTTCTGCCAGCATGCTGGTGTCTCCGCTGCTGTCAACACAGTGCCCTGGCCTATTGACTTCTAGGAATATGTGCAACGTGTGTGTGTTTGATGCAGTTTGAGGTAATTTTAGTCCACAGGTTTCACATCTTTCCCTGCTACCGTCCTGTTTGTTGCTGCAGAGCAGGTTGCGTTTCTAACAAAGTTCCTCTTTGGATGCTTTATCATACTAAAAATGCTGCCTCTTTGTGTTTGAGAGGGAAATTAAGTTAAATAATTATCCTATTTTCTCTTTTACACATTCCCGAGCAGTAATAGTTTTCTTACTCAAGTGCTAAATCCATGTTGAGTGAACACAGAGAAAACAGTGTGCTCTACATAGGGGCTTATGTTTCAAGGCTAAGCAAATGAGGCATGATAGGGCTCTATGTGAAATGATACTTGCATGCCAACTTGTTGGTAATTGGTCTGATTTGCATGCAAATGGACTGCGCTTATTAAATGATGTTGTTGGATCTGGTGCAATTACATGAGAGGATGTGCTGGGTTTTTTTTGTGTGTGTGCTTTGTCCCTTGATTTCCCTGCATGCGGAGAATGAAATGAGCATGTTGACTTTGTACATACTTCATATGCTGTTTACTGTAAGTGACAGCAGTCATTGCATTTGTTTTCAGGTAATAAGTTGCCTCACTGCAAATGAAAGCAGTCTGTGTGTACCCACTGGAAACATCTCATGATCAGTCATGACTCATGCTTTCACCTACTTACTGTATGCTTGAGTGGAGCCCATGACCTACACTACCTGTGCTAATTGCTCATCAATTATGAGGAGGACACAGCAGCATTTGGCCAGGGAATAGCTCTGACCTATTGCATCATGCTCGGATAAGCTCACACACCCTCGGCAGGGTGTTTGTGTGTGGTCCTCCTGACCTCTTTGAAGTGACTGATGGCCAGCATGGTTGTATTTATATCAGTCCTCACAGTCAGGTTGCTTTCTCATTAGCATTCTGCCAACATCAATATCCCCTCCTCCCTGGGTTCAATGAGCCCACATGGCCAACATACCAATATTTACTCAGTCTTGTTTCTTTTAATCTCTATCATATCCCTTTGCTGCTCTCCAAAGCACTTCAGAATGAACATGTTTCATAAAATCCCTGTCACCTTTGGGTTACAATCACTGTCATTTGATTGTCCTATTTTGGTCAGTAACTTGTGCACAGCTGCTACTGTCTGTTTGTAAGAGCCAGAGGTTATGGGTTTCTCCCAGAGCACTTTGACTCTAAACACAATTGGTTGGTGGGTGTTGTTGATATTCCAGCTTTGCGCTGATAGGATCAAGCTCCCTTGATGAAGGCTTAGGCTGTACGGTGGTCTCGCCTGCTCCCGTAACCTGTTTCATTACAGCCCAAAGCACTTTGTAGCTGTGGCTGCATTTGATTACAATGTGTTTATTTGCTTTGAATCTCCCCGTTTCTCATAGGAAAGCCGCTTACTTACCTGTGCAAATCGAGTGTACAAACACAGCCGGCCTGCTTTGTCACAGGCACCTTATTGTGATTAGAGAAATGTTAGGCATGATTCAGTGATGATTCAAAGAGTGTAAGCACAGTCAATTTGCTATTGTGGGCTTTTGCAAGGAGAAAAGGAAAACTCTCTATGTCCAGTTTGGGTGTTTTCATATTTCTTTCTTGGAATGAAAATTCACATTATCAGCTACTACTTCTGTTATTGCTTTATAGATACCACTTCAAATGTTTGGAATAAATATTAGAATGATTAATAGTCAAGAATTAGTCAAATGCTAAAAATACAACGTTTTGGAAATAGAAGGTTTCCACCTGACAGCAGTGCTATAAAACAATTACCCGCTGCGGCTTAAACCCTCCAGAAGTCTCCCTGTGGGTATCGAACAAGTGAGCAGATAATAAAATGACACAATTATCCATCTGTCACAGTATTAATAAGATGTTTGATTTGCTCCATTTGCTCTGTGAGTGACGTCGGAGTGGCAAATCCCCTCTCGTTAATCCACAATCCTTCTGTTCATCTGCTTTAACATGAATTTACAGATTTGTTTGGGTTTTTCGTTCCACAGCATGAGTTTCTAAATTCACTCTAATGGGGATTTAGGTTTAGTTGATTTAGTGATATTACAACAGTGTCACGGGCAGGAAGCCGAAAGGCCGGGCATTCGGACGGAAAAATGGGTTTCATATATAGAAGCTCTTGATGAGATCTAGAGTCTGTTTCTTTATTTATCCAGGGAAGTTTTACTTAACATGCTTGCTCTTTTTCTTCATGGCCCTGTTTCTTTTTTTTTACACACTTACACTAATCCTCCTCTGCTGTTGGCCACTGAGCAGCTGTACCAAAGCAATATGGGGAAATTAAGTCTCTCGCCCTAGGGGAGCTTGACAGTAGTTGTTTGGGAAGCTGTGAGTTGCTGCTTCACTTTCTCCACCCATATTTTCCCAGCTGGTGCGTGGCTCTAAGCCAGCAACATTCCCGTACGTGGAAGTATGCGTATGTCTCTTTCTTCATCAGGTGTTCTGATGACCTCAAACTGAGCAGCCGCTGGAAAGAATTCTATTTTTCAACTTTCCACTAAAATAAGCCCTCTTGCACCTCTACAGCTCCAGTCCCATCACATTCATTACTGGGCATGCCATTTTTAGCTCTCAGATAGCACCATATGTTCCTTATAAGCCGTCATTAGTACAGCTGACACTCAGGAGATCTCCTCTGTTATGTGACAACACTTCAAGTGAGAACATTACTTCCAAAGACCATTAATAAGCACCCTGGTAGCACCTAGCAGAGATGTATTGAGACCTTGTGAGTTTGAGCTGAAGTTGATGCTTTCATGAGGTTAACGGGTTAGACAAGATCTTTTGTAGTTTGTAAATCCATTCTTTTCCTTGTGGTCAGCTGTGCACTTCTGCTCTGCAGAAGCTTGTGATTGCCGGTTGGGTAACACAGTGCAAACTGATACTGACACTTGAAGCCACAGCAGTCATTGCTGTAGTAAGATGTCTTGCTTCCATGGTGAGGCAGCAGATTTGTTGCAGGGGTTGCAGCAATCTTGCTTCGTGTTTTCTCTTTCTCCCGACGGTGATAGCGCTGTGCATCATATGCCGGCACTGACAAACAACTCCAGCTTTAATTAACAAGGCAGCCCCCCGAGGCTGCGCTGCTCATTGGCTGACGCATCCCACGGAGAGAGCTTTCTTAAAGCCAGTGGGACGTCCCCAGGCCCCCACTCTCTCTGACTGTCACACACTGTAGGCGACAGCATGGCTGATAAATGCATGGTCACGTTCACAAGCCTTCTCTCTCTCTCTCTCTCTCTCTCTCTCTCTCTCTCTCTCTCTCTCTCTCACACACACACACACACACAAATCTCCACTGTGCATCTGTCCAAGCCATCAACCAGTGACCTAAATATATCCACCCAAGGAAGGTTGTGGTGTGTTGTGGAAGTGTGTTCATGTGGATCTTGAAGCATGGCAATCACTTTCTCAGCCCCCTCTGTTACTACAGAACTACTCTTGTATTCAGGTTTGGAGGATTTATGTGACACAAAATAAAATGCAACTGGAGAAAATGCTTCAGTTTGCAGATTCCCAGCTCAGACAACAAATGTGACACATACAGTATGTATGTGTAGGATGTTTAAGGTTGCAACAAACAATTATTTTCATTACTGATTGATCAGCTGATTATTTTCTTAATAATTTAGTGATTGTTTGTTACTATTATAGCCAATTCCAAAAACAAGCAAAGGCCCATTTTGGAAAAACACGATATATTGTTATGCTAGTGTCGATACAATACATGATTTTGATACTGATACCAGAATGAGCAGCAGTACAAAAGAACTTTGCGTTATTCATATTCAGAATGTAAAGTACACAAAGTAAACAAAAATGCAGATTAAGATTTTGACCTTAATTAATTTATCAGGATTTATATAAATAGGAGATATAAATAACAGGGGCTTGTAGCAGTGGGGTGGCATATATTTCAATGACAGCAGAGAGCCATGGTACCCTGTGGAGTTGTGACCACCAGTAACACTATGGAGCAATGTCTTGATGAATGGGTTGTTTTGTTATATGCAAAAGCTTGAGCATGCAAGCGATGCGATACACATTCCTGCCAAGAGTTAAAAATTATTTTTGAATGTGCTCGACACATTTTAGTCAATACCAAAAAATATAGATCTATACTCATCCTTAGTAGGCACCAGGCTACAAAGAGATGCATCTGTATCTGTATTTTCCTAATTTCTGGGGCTTTTAGTGAGCATTACTGGTATATTTTTGAAAGGTAGTAGGGATAAATGCATGCCAGCCCTAAAGCGTCCTTTTTGAAGTGCTGTCAGTTGTCTATTTTGAGGTATCACCCCACAGTCTGAATGTACCAACACGGCAAAACCTCAGAATAAGAGCCTCTTTGTTTTCAGGTACCATCACTCGTGAGGAACTGCTGAAATGGCCAGACAGAACAACATGGCTGACATATATTAAGTGGCACATAAAAGCACGTGGGTAGCGCGTTGTAGGCATGTATATCCATTTCCTTCTTGTCGTCCCGAGCCGTCTTCCATCTTCCTGTCTCAGTGTTTTTACTGTGGTGAATGACAGGATGTAATTATGCTGTGATTAAGATGCTGTCTCCAAGCCTGCGATGGATTAGGAGCTGCACTGTTAGAAGGTTCCCCGGTAATTATCCACTGCTGATTTGCCCCCCCCCCTTTTTTTTTTGCTTCTCATAACCCCTCTCTGGGTCCTCAACTGCTTGATTAATGCGTGTTATTAAACAATGTTAACAAAAGACATTTCATTTGAGCAGTCTGAGTAAAAGAAATGATTTCTAGATAACTTCATAGTAATCATATTTGTCATTTAGTTGAGGTATTTTCCAGCCCTGTGATTTTGGTTAATAATGGTGTACTTGGCGGCCGAGGCGCTGTATGAATGACTAGCAGACGAGAGCTGCGAAGGATTTACAATAAAAATAATGAAACCTAAATAGAGAGGGCACTCTTTAAGTGGCTCATTAAGTAATGGCTGTTTTCCTTTTCAGCCGTGCCCTTCGCTGACAGAGAGCAAAAAGAGAGCGCTCTGAAAGCCTGGCTTGCTTCAACCTTCACATCGCTTGAATCCCTTTTCAACATTTTGTTTGCATGAGAGGGCAGGTCATTTTTTCCAGCCTTGCAGACTCATTCAGCACAAAGGTCTGTTGACTGGGCTTACTTGTGGTTGTAGTGGTGTGTATGTGGGGAAAAGTAATAACAGCCATTTTAATAATGCTCCCCTGGAAACCAAGGTGAATACGTTACAATAAAATTAAAAAAAAGTCCTTTTCAGATGCTTGCCATTTTTGTGTCACTAGCAGTCAGTTTATGTCACAGTTTAATATCCCGTTACTACAACCTCCCTGCGTCCAGTTTTCTCCATAAATTCAAGGGCATGATCAATGCCATAAGCAAAGCTTATCATTTTGAGCGTATATCAGCTGTGGAAACATTTACTTGTGAGTTAGCCAAACTACAAAACAAGCTGTTGGCTGTTCCCGAGTAAACATGCATAGCAAGCCAGTTTCTGTACGCTCGCCCAGAAGTCTTTTAGGACGTGAAATGCGAGTCTGTGTCCTTTTGATATCTAAAAAGTTAGCGAGGACTGCATGTTTTATCTGACCAACAGAGTGATGAGTCTGTCGGTCAGTTAACAATCTTACTTTCCAGCTGCTAGCTAGATTGCAGTGAAGCACTGACTGACAGCTAACTCTAGCCGAGTAATAATCCGCCTCCCTCAGTTATAGTTTAAGTACATCACATTAGTATTTGAATTAACTTAATTTGCTCCTGGCTCAAACAATGGACATATCTGTTGTTTTACATGCTTAAAGTCATTCAATAAAATGAGATGTTGATGTTTCAGGACCTTTGTATAAGTGTATGTGTAGGAGTAAGATAAAATACTTAGGGAACTGAATAACATCTGAAAAAATCAAATTAGGAAACCACAGGACTTTTAAAATCTTTACAACCAAAGCCCTATTTGCACCAGACAAGTATTACCTGGGGACCTAGTCATTTGTAATAATTGCGGTGTTCCTCTGTGGTCTCAATCCTGTGTGAATCTGCCATGTCTGTAACTTGTGAAGTAAAAATTCCACAGCAAATTACCTACCATATTTGCAGTGTCCTTACCGCAACATGGTAATACTGGCACAAATCTTAAGTCATCAAAACACTATGCAGATTACAAATCAGCCCCCAGTCCATGTGGTCATGTTTTCAAGGAGGCCCTCGTTTCCAAAGGCATGACTCATTCAGTCGTGACATTGCATGGAGTTCTGCTGCATGTTTTCTTGATAGATTGCTCTTGGTGTGAAAGCAATTAGCGTGAACAGTTGTTGACATGCTCTTCAGCTACCAACACTCGCTACCAACACCAGCTCTGAGGGGAATAGTCTTTATAGGCCAAGTGATGCTGACAATAATTGCTCAGCGCTCAGCTCCCCATCTGAAATAAGATACAGTGATATGTTAATGCACAATTTATTACAGCTCATTGTTGGTTGGTATGTTGATTGTATTCACAACATTTGGCCTTTTCTATGTGTCTGTGTGTTCGTGTGGGTGCAGGACTGTTTCAGTTTCTTGTGTGATAGCTTTGGCAGCCATATAACAGGCTGTGGCCAAGATAATAGAGCTTAGATAAGAGGGCGGTTATGCAATGTGGAATTTCTCTCTTTGCCATTGCCACTTCTATTCCGTTCACTGTCTGGATGACATTTGCCTGACAACTCTGGGCTGAGCTGCCACACTCAGTTTGCCTGTTGAAATGAAGCACCTTGTCGGCCATTCACACTTTGTTCGTGGAATCAATGCCTTATATGAGGAGAAGTTTGTCACTGCTGATGTACTGTGGGAGAAAGAATGTTAGTTTGTCACTGTATCAGGCTGATTATTGCCCTTTCACTCAAATGTGTATATGAGCTGGTCATTGTTATCTGCTTATGATATGATGGCCGTTGTGAGATTAGTACTTCACAGAGATCCCTTTAACGTAATTGATCCCTATGGGGGATTAAGTAGAATCTACATCCTTACAAGATGTGTTATTGTTTTGATTGAATTCTGCATCCATTTGTTGATGAGTTTAACAACTTTGGCGCTGCGTTTTGTTGTCAACTTCAATGATTAAGTGTTTTTTTGCGTCTCTGATTGGCTTCTTAGCCATAGCAATAACGGCCAAAGCTCATGGGTATTGTAGTATTCAGAGACATTTGCCATGTCAAAATGGAATGATGGAATTATTTCCCAGGAATTAAGTTGAAATAATTAAACCTGGTGGCCATAACACAAACTTATATGATTGTAACATCGGGGGAGAGTCCCATGTTTCTATGTTAACATTAAGGTTAACAGCGGGGAAACATGGAGTTTCTCCTCTCCTGCAACTCTATAAACCTACTAAACCTACATGCGTCAGACAACCACTCAGTTTGGATAACACATATTATCTGTGGGTGAATTATGAAATGCACGTGCTGTTGATTCTGATCTCTTTTTTACAAAGGTATCGGCTCACGGAGATAAGAAATTATTATAGCAACCCACATTATGTGAGTATTGCATGGAAATACAGTTTAAAAAAATATATTTTTGTAGTAGAATTAGAAGTCGAAGCAGTTGCAGTAATGATTTTCACCTTGGGTCTCAGTGGAGAGTCTTGTGGTCTACATGTTGTTTTAGAGGCTTCAGACCCTGCCAAGATTAAATTATAGTCTAAACACTAAACACTTTTGGATTCTTTATTTATGCATTTACTTTAAATTTCAACCTAATATCAATATAGTATGTACCATAAACATGGGTTTTGGAATTCAGGTCCCCATATTGCTCATACCTTTGCTGAGAAAGCAGGTTTTACGCATCAGTTGTTATCCTTCTGCATATCATCAGTTTTTAACAGGTCTGACCTGTTGCCAAGTCAGAACTCCTCGCTTTATGAATCCGCCAAACTTTTATCAAGGTTAGTGTTGTGGCTGTGCGCTCAGCAGTGTAAAGAGGGAGAATGTGTTTAAAATATAATGGGATATATAATACGGCATATGTAACAAACACACCGCAGTAAAACCTGCCAGGGCAAGACAAGCTCCGTCACCCACTGACAGAGAAAAGTATCGCCAGAGTTTGTCTCCTCTACTCTGTGTCCCTGTCGATCTCCTCACTCTGACTGCTTTACTCTTTCCTTATACTGTACAGCCAGCACGCACGTCCCCTGACAACCTACCCCTTTTTTTCTTGTTTAGTCCACAGGTTGTTTACCGCTGGTTCAAAGACAGTAAGATGCATCTGCTCCCCTCTTGCAAACAGGCCACACAGCTCATTTGAGAGAGGCCGCTTTGTCAATGCATTTGAAACGAGGACAGGCACCTTAGAGCCAGCAGGGCTTTACCCAAGGCGTGGAATGAGATCAAAATTACACACTCACACACACACACACACACACACACATCAGAGCCTGAGCATGAGGCCAGTTGTTGAGTCAATAAAGAAAACAGGCAGTATGAGAGGGAGGGAACATAAACAGAACTCTGCCAAGCTACTGTTTGCATTCCACATCTCTGGGCCTCGTAGCATAACAGCTACTGTAGCTGTGTGTAGTTCAAATACCACACTATTCAAAGCCACACTGATATGATGATACAGAAATATGTGGCTACAAGCCAGTCACTGTTGTGATGTAGTTTGCTTAATTACATACCATACAAATGTTTTCTTCCAAGCATAGGCGTAGGAACCGGGGGGGACGGGTGGGACGTGTCCCCCCCAATATTGGAAAAAGGTGCATTTGTCCCACCCAAAAATTATACCACCGGTGAGAGATGTGTCCCCCCCAATGT
>JAVQJL010070936.1:0-22572 GCA_036024295.1 Nannoperca obscura
TCTCTCTCTCTCTCTCTCTCTCTCTCTCTCTCTCAGCATGCCCATAACAGAATACAGTATTGCCTATCTATACATTTACATTGACTGTATGTATATATACATTTTGAAGAGTGTACTAAACTTTTTAAGAAAAAAAATGCCTGATGAACAAAAATGAAAACAACAAAACAGGCAACTCCCCCAAACCCACCCATTAATGTTGAGAAGGAATCATAAGCACATTTTTGATAATTGATAATTGATTGTTGTGCATGTGCAGAAAATAGCCAATTCTACATACATATAATACATATAGAAAATAAAGGAATGTGAGGGCTGGTGTAGCTTAGCAACTCAGTCTGAGACAAACTGATTCTCTTTCATTCCTCCCAAATCTATTTATAGATTTTCGTTTTCTGAATGATTAAAATGTGGATGCTTTGTTTTTTCCAAGCCAACATTTAATTGATTGTTTTTGTATTTTCAATAATAATGGAAATTGGCCTAATTCAACTCTGCAGGTGTTAATAGTTGTTGTTCTGCACACCTGCAGGATGCTTTTACCAAATTTAGTGTGTGCATTTTCAATTGGATGCTTTTCCCATTGGTCAAAGTTAAGGTTTGTTTGTAGGCCCCACACTTCGCTTCCATACAGCAGAATGGGTTCTATAATTGATTGCAGATTAGATTGATACCCCTCTTATGTTCTTGCGTTAAGTATCGAGCTAGAGTCAGCAGGCAATTAGCTTAGCATAAAGGCTGGAAACAGGGGGAAACAGCTAGCTTGCTGTGTCTGTGGTTTGTGGTTTCCCAGTGGGAAATATATGTGGGACCATGGCAATGACTTTGTCCCTTCTAATTTGTTTTATACACAAACAAAAATGTAAAAATGATAATGTGTTTTTTTCACACTGCAACTACTTCTTGTTTACTACAGTGAGGTTGCCAGGCAACCAGCCGTGTACAGGTACAAGCACAGGTGTAAATAATCAAATTAATTATTTTTCATGTTTGTGTTTTTATGCTGCCTTGCTGAAAAAACAATTTCCTCATGTGGGACAATAAAGATCTGAAGTGAAATGAGCTGCGCTTTTCCCAGAATGACAAGTCAAAATGTCAGCAGTGAAAAAGGCAGAGACGGACAAGTTCGTTAAAAACCACAAACTGTTGTTTGAACATGTCTGTTTGTGTACACATTCAAACACAATATAATCGGTTTGTTATTTGCATGATTCTAGACACCCAAATTAACAAGCAGTAGACTTTTGAAATGTTAGCTTAAAGTCGGTGGCCTGTGTACAACCATAAAGGTAAGTTGTGGAATACAACTTAAATTTAAATTTTGACTATGACAAATGTTGTATATGTAAATGTTGTAAGTGTGTTTCTTTACCTGTGTTTGTTTTTGTCCAGCTGTGCATAAGTGTGTGATTAGTGTGTATTGATCAATGGCTTGGAGGACAGCATGCGGAGATAATGAGCTTTTTGAGCTTCTTTAGCTCAATCAGCAGCCACACACACACGCATGCACACACACACTAAACCAGGTAATGTCTAGATGTGGGTTTCCCGCAATTGTCCCCACCTTATTAACACACATGTGAGAGAAATACACGTCGCTTAACAACACATTACTCTCGTAGTGATAAGTCGCTCCTTACATGTGTTGATTATGCATGTGCATCAATGTGTGTGCGTGCGTGATAGAGTGTGTGTGAGTGTGTTGTAATGAGTTAGCCTTGGGGATCTCTCCCTGTCAGAGCGATGCCTTCTTGCAATCAGTCTCCAGGGAAACAGGCACTAGACAGAGGAGCGATGTCACCTTACCAGGATAAACACACACCCACACACACACACACACACACACACCCACACTCGACCGCACATTGACACACACCATTACGGCCCTACACACTCAATTACATCTAGACAAAGGGATATGTGAATGCACGCACGCACGCATGCACACACACACACACACACACACACACACACACACACACAGGTGCATCCATGGGTACTTATGTGACAGAGCTGAATACATAGAGACATTAAGACACACACACTCCATAGGTGTGTATACACAGAGGAGACAACTCAGTGACGTTGGCAGATGGTTAAAGTTCTAACACACCCATGTGTACCAACACACTCACACATACAGAGAGAGATAGCCTAGCCTTGTTACACTGAAAGAAATGAGCATATTTGTACCTGTAAGTAGCAAGACCTGTGGGATCTACCGTCCCTCAGAAGCCTCTGATCTAGAAGATGAAGGGAGTGTAGAGCAGAGTGGAGGAAAAGTGAGGAGGGGGAGGTGGGATAGAATGGCGTGGAAGTGCTGAGATGGCTGATAGCTCTTTTGGTGGCAGTTGGCAAGTTTAATTCCCCGATGATCCTCATGTGCTGTCTGAAAAGCAGCACGCAGCCACTGTAAGTGGCCTTGCAGAGAAAGGTCTGGAAAGGTCTCCTAGTAAATGTCGGCGAGAAATGTCGATGGCGAAGACTGAGGTAGCGTAGGGGGAATGTAGGAGATGTTGTAAGCCTGCTGAGAAGGCAATGACCTCCTTGGGGAAATGAGGTGTATTTAATGCTCACCAGGGGAGGAACATAAACACTCAGAAGCAAGGAAGGGGAAAAAAGGAGACTGGCAGCGAGCATGGCTGCTAATCTGTGAAATCATCTATGCTTGTGGTGAGAAAGGGACAGTAAGTGGGTACAAAGTCACGCACGATACCTCGTCCTGCCTCTCTCTCACACACACACACACAACACCCATTTGTCGATGTGTCAAGTGTGTGGATTGACAGGTTAGCAACAGCTGTGTGGTCCCTCAGAATAGCCACCTTCCATTGCAAGCCTGAAACATGGCATGGAGCCGGGGGCCCTGAGGAGCCACTTGAGCCTTGAAATGATCTATTGATCTGACAGTAATAGGCCATATGCAGAATCCCCAAGTGTCCGAGGGTCTCGGTTATTCTCAGATAGAGACACATGTCAGACTGGGACCCCTGCCTTTTTTACCGGGTTCTAATAAATCAATAATAGAAGCTCATAAGTGTTTTTAAGACGAAGTGTCATGTTGCTGTTAACATTTGACGTGTCAAGGTCCTGGATCAGTGAGAGTGATCATGAAAAGAGGCAACGGAAAATGTAGCGTTAAAAAGACATTGTAATGCTTGACACTCTGAAGATGTACAGTATAGAGATTCTCATAAACATGTTTCAAGACAAGTTAATTTAACAGTTTGGGAAAACTCACATTTCTGCCTGAGAGCAAATTAAATAATTTCACATTCATGAATTATTTCATCATCTAATATTCTCTGTGCATAATCTGTTTTGGCTCAACAACTGTTATTGAACATTTACAGTGTAGGATTTCTCTGCCCCTGCCTAGAGCGTTGAATATCAATGGTGGAAGAAGCATTCAGAAGTAAAAATTTGCAAGTAAATGTCCATCAATAAGTGTTATCAGACAAATTTACTCAAAGTATCAAAGTAAAAGTGCTTGTTCCACAGAAAAATGGCACCGTGAGTGATACATTATTATATTATACATTTTCAAATGTTGTGACTAGTTGAGGTTGAGCTGATTTCAACTACTTTTATTCCATTGGGTATTTGATATATCTCATTGTGTTTTTTAATGTCAAAGTGAACAAAAAAATCTATATTTAATTGTGAAATATAGTGAAGTTTAAAGTAGCACAAATCCTCAAAATTGTACTTAATTACAGTACTTAAGTACATGTACTTCCACCACCACTGCTGAATACACATACATAAGAACAGTTTTTACCTGCATCAAAAATGATCTTACTAATCTCAACTGTGGCCTTGAGCAGAGACAGAAAACTACATAGAGCTATAATTCAATGAATGGGACATTTCAGCTGTAGCCACAGTATGTGCTGACAGGGTTTGAAATCTGTTTCTGCACATGAATATACATATGGTTACTCACTATACCATGTCCTCCTCTGTTAACCTCTCTCCCTTTATCCTTCCTAACACACGCACACGCACACGCACACACACACACACACACACACACACACACACAGTTTAGTTCCATTCTTATTCTTCATCTCTATTTTTGGGAGCAAGATAGAGCAGCTGGTTTGGTAGAAACACATTCACACACCGGCAGTATACAGTGACATTCAGTTTACAAGACAAAAAGTCTTACAATGCTGTTAACAGGATATATATATATATATATATATATTCAATAATAAAATATGATCTGTACCTACCACATTTCCCCACAAGCTGTCAATACACAGCACACACAAACGAACACTCCTGAAAGGCAGCATCCATTTGCAAGGTGTTTGTGTGCGGGTGTGGACAGTAAATGTGTGGACAAGTGATTATCAATAGTCAATTGAAGAAATCATTCAAGGTTCCCCCTAGACTGGTTTAAAGCACTTCATGAATCTCTCCACTTCTATCTCTGCTGTCCGCCAATCCATCTCCCTCTCCGTTCCCTTCGTTCTCTCTTTCATCCTCATGATCTCTATCCATTTTTCACAACAACCAGCGGGCTTCCTTCCACCTCAATTATCTAAGTGAGGGCTTGAACTGTCTGATGGAACTCCAGTATCTGTTGGAGTCAAACCAAATCTGCAACCTATAAAGACAGAATATAACTTGGCACTCTGAATTTATTGATTAGGCTTTGCTGAAGCATACTTAACTCTCTGGATTCACCCTCTTTTTAAAAATGTACAACACTGAAAGGAGACTACGAGGTACAAAAGATATTTTACATACTATACTCCCTCAACCCAGACTTCCTGTTCTTAACTAGATACTTTAATGAATATAGATTAACAGAGTGAGCGCATTGGCAAACACAGTGTCCGCCCTGTTCGAATTCACAGCTGTCCATCAATTCTTATTGAATTGAATTCAGATGAGGACCGTATTGGTTGTAGCTTAAGAACCTAAACCAGGCTTTTCATTATCGCCTTTCCTTTTCTCTCTCTCATTCTACAACCTTTCATTTCTCGCCTAGCCGCTTCTCTTTCGATCACACTCCCCCAGTTTGACGCCCACTAGAAGAGCACAGGATCAGAGGGAGGGCGAAAGTGAGGGGGAAAATGAAAGAATGAAAGAAAGAACGAAAGGGAAAAAAACCAACATAAAGAGCCAAGCGTGGAGTTGAAATAGAAAAGAGACAGACAGAGAAAGAGACAAAAGTGTCGGCCGTCTCCTTCAGGGAGGAGAATAGGTCAATAGAAAAAGAAAAAAGAGACGAGGGAGAGACAAATTCAAACCATGAATTTTCATTAATAAAAAGACATAGCCTCTAAAGGAGGGATTTTCATAAAGTAATGAGTGGGAGACACAGGCAGCGAAACCGAACAGGCAGATTTCTCTAGCAATGACAGTAACAGAGAGAGACCAAATATCAACTGGAGACCACCGACTACAAACAGAAACAGAGCAGGAGGGGGATACAGATGAGAGACACACCCAGCTGGCCTGTTCTAATAAGCTACCTGTAAATCTGTGCTCTCATGATCCATATATGATGAGCTGCTTAGAGGAAGAAGTGTTTTCACCTCATTAGCTTATGAAAACCAGCCCTCTGTGACATGTCAGACTGAAAGAAAGAACGGAACGAGGGCAGGAGTATCTCTGCATTAGGAAGGTGAGCACAACATGCTCAAAAGCTCACTGACACCGTGACACACAGACAACCAAAATAAAAAGACCCTAGCAGCCAGGGGCCGATTCAGCTTATTACACAGACAAATGAGATCCTGGACTCCTCCTGATAATCTGCCCCCCATGTCCTCTGCATTGTTTTATTACATCACCCAGAAGCAGCAACTGTCAAGCCTGGTACAGTACACAGCCCTGGTCGGACCGGGGTGTGCCAGTCATGAATGGGATGATTAACTGGTGACAGCTGACTTATCTGGCTAATGGCCCATCCGAAACCGAGGTTTGGGCGTTCTGATGACCTGGGGGTTGAAGACATGTACCATTTAAAATCCTCGGTTCGAATCTGGCTGGTTGTTACATGTCATTCTCTTTCTTTCTTTCTTTCTTTCTTTCTTTCTTTCTTTCTTTCCATCTTTCTCCTCTTATGTGTCCTGTCAATTTTTCTAGCTATTAACAAAATAAAGGCAAAAATGACCCAACAAATGCTTAAAAAGGTCCAAAGTTAACCAAGGAAATTCCAGCTAAGCACCATTGCCCAGTGCTACAGCCATCATGACAGCCTGGTGTGACATTTGTTGGACAGCTGTATGTACTGAGGCTACATTAAAGGGGAAAACTACTAATTTGTTATTGCACTTCCATAATGTATGGGGACTTGGGGGCGAATGGTTAAAATCGTAGTAGCAGTAGCCGAGATATCACACTTGTAGTCCCTAGTAATGTGGATCCCGCACTTCCCATAATGCAACTTGTGTCTTTGACCTTGCCTGCCTGGTAATGACCATGTCTTTCAAACTCCACACCCTCAGTTTTTAATTCAGGCTTTCTTCTACAAATGTATAGTCTCCCAGCCCAGACCAGGATAACCCAGATGACATCGCCATGACCGTGAAAGGTTATTTACTTCCACTTGACTGAGCTCCTCCAGAGCCACAGGACACATCATGCAGCTGTGGTCGTACTAACCATGACTATTAAGCTGATCTTTATGTGTAAAATCAGTGGAGTGCCCCTTTAAGTGTCGCTGGTCTGTCCCCTCACCTTGGTGTACACGCCCCACGACAGCTCCGTCTCAATCACCATGACGACGATGCCAAACATTCCAAAGATGAGGGCATAGTCACTCAGCCGCTTTCTCTTCTCGAACAGCGCCCTGCGATGCCCCAGTTTATAGCCAATGTTTTGGTTCTTCCGTTTAGAGGCCTTGGAGGTGCTGCCCCTGGCCCCTGTGCCCACCGCCCCGACTGCTCCCTGCCTGCTGACCCTCCCCGGCTGCGCCCGCCTGCTCTCCACCAGAGCGTGGTTCTGGTGGTAGATGGACATCTGGTTGGATGTGGAGTCGGAGATGTCATAGCCGGCTCTTGGGTACGGTGAGTCTTCTTTGGATGAAATCACAATCTCTGGAGGGCTCTGAATTGGGGGTTGATTGGTAGAGGACTGGGTCACCAAGGAGGTAGGAGGAGCTTCTCGCTGTCGGTCATGTCCCCCAGCGGCCGTTGCCCCGGCAACAGCTGAAATGCCACCCTCTTTGGTTTCGCTGCTGCTGTCGGATTCGATGAGGTTTCTGCGGGAGGCGCTGAGGCGGCTCAGAGGCTTCATGACCCCGCCTGTGTACTTACAGGAGCTCATGGCGATCTCTGTGAAAGGGTTACTGTCCCTACGGTGAACCAGAGGGCTCGCCTGTCTGTGTTTGCAGCCCCTCTCCCTGTCTCTGTCCCGCTCTCGGTCCCTCTCCATGGAGGGTGAGTGGGAGGAGTAAAAGAGGGCGTTGTACACCGGAGAGTCCCCACTCAGGCTGTGCTGCGAGCCCAGGCAGGAGGAGAGCGGGGTGCTTGTGGGGTGCAGGGCGTTGGGGATGGGTGGGGGCAGAGGCTGGGCTCCAGAGGATGACAGGGGCAACTTGGGGAGCGATGCTGGAGGCAAACTGGGCGTGGCAGGGGACGGGGACGGGGTGCTGCCATTTAGACGGTCGAGGCTTGATCCTCCCATGTGGTTGGAGTGGTTGGATCCTGGCTGGTTGCCAGTGGTGGAGGGATGGGATATACTGCCCAGGGGAAGGAGGAACCGCTGGTCCTCATCCTCACTCCCTCCTAGCAGAGCCAAGCTCAGAGAGGGGGGAGGCTCCATGGTCACGGCTGTGGCCACGCACCTGTCTACAGGCAAACACAAAAAAGGAGAAGACCGTAAGAGAGGAGAAAAATGAGAGAATACAGACTATTTATCATGACGGTAGTAATGAAGACAGGATAGACAGAGAGAGAGTGGCTGGAGGGAGGAGTGATGGATTAGGTTCAGCTACAAGAAATGAGGGAAAAGACTGAACTCCAAAAGCCGAAGATGAGCGACAAAGAGGGGCAGCAGAGTGAAGAAAAGTAGCCATAATTGGGGAATATGTTATTCCTTGAGTCGCATTTGAGTCAGCTGCCCAGTCAGCCCCTCTCAGTGCTCTCTCTCTCTCTCTGTTTCTCAGTGTCCTCTCCTTCTTTCGCATCCCACAATGCTTCCAGCAGTCCATGCCATGAAATGTCATGTCTGTGTTACACTGCTGTTGGCCAGGAGCATGGGTCAGATCCACTGGCTTTACACCATGGAAATGAGATCAGGTCGGGGGACTAAAGGATAAGAATTCCACATGAGTACATTTTGTTAGCAGAAGTACTGTGACTGTGTGTGTGTGTGCCTCAATTAAGCATAAGTTGGCTGCATTTTGTTGCATTTGATTGATCCAAAATAATAACCTACTTTCAGTATGATATAACCAGACACCTTCACGGCCCCCTCCTCCCTGTCTCTTTCTCTACCTACCTCCTACCTCGTCTCTCTCGGTCCCTGTCCCCCAGGTTAGTTGTGTTGAATCACTGGCTGGATGAAAATAGACCACCACACTTTTTCTTTTTCATGTTGTCACGGCCATCCCGTCATCTTTTCGCTTCGCCTCCTTTCACATAG
This sequence comes from Nannoperca obscura, assembly GCA_036024295.1. Classification (NCBI taxonomy): domain Eukaryota; kingdom Metazoa; phylum Chordata; class Actinopteri; order Centrarchiformes; family Percichthyidae; genus Nannoperca; species Nannoperca obscura. The sequence continues at coordinate 8,608 of JAVQJL010070936.1, forward strand.
CTCCTTCCACAGGTCCTCGCTCGTCTCTCGAAATTGTGCGTCGCTCCCCACAGATGTTGCCTCCGTCTCTGCTCACTTGATGCGATCAGTTCGTCTCTTTCTCAATCCTCGGAGACGTCTCGACGGCGCCCATGTCGATCCCGTCAGTGACAATCGACTGGAGATGAGGAGGAATAATCCATGGTGACTGGATTCAATCGGTCAACCTGTGGCTGCACGTCAAAAAATGTGCAGCCACATAAACCGGCAAAAGAGGCGAAGAAAAGAAATAAAAAAAACACTCGCAAAGCTGGACGTCAAGTAGGCTAACAGTCCTGTGATGAGCAGCGAAGACTGTGATTTAATACGTGTCTCCGTCGACTTCCACTCAATCTGCCGCTCACCGTCTCCCCGGATCTGCCTCTCGGTCTCTCCTCCAACTTCTCTCCCTCTTTCTCCGCCTCCAGACCTGCCGTTCATTCCCATTGGACGGAATCAGAAAGGCGAAATAAGCGCTGAAAACAGGTGACAGGATTTGTAAAACAAATGTCTAATTTACTGTAGCCCACCTGGGTTATTTTTTATTTATTTTTATGTTTTACTATAGCCTTAGAAAACAGCCTTTGGAGCTGCTGCCTCGGCTGTATAATAAAGACTAGACTACATGGCCTACCTGTTACGCCCGTGAAAAGGTAAAAACGTGGAGCGCAATGTAAAAAACAAAACCACAACAACAACAAAAGCAGTCAGGCATACAGAGGCTAATCTTCGCATTGATAGAACACAACAAAAATAGGCTATCTCTTGTTTACGACCATGCCGTGGAGGAGGGTGCCCTTGCAGGGGTAAATAAAGATGTATTGAATGGAATATTAGCTTAATAATTAATACCTTAAGATGAACAATTAACAAAAAAAGCCTGATGCATAATTTACAGGAGATAGATGTAACAAGTTTTTCTTTTTTTATTAAAGATACCCTCCAGACATGCTTTAACTAAATTGCTCTACTTTGAATAATAATTTGTATCTAATATGTTCTTTTCGCAAAAAAAAGGTCAATTATCTTGATAAAATATTTGAAATTATATCTCCTTCATTTAAAATCTTTTGGACAAGTATCAGTGCACGTGCGCTGGAGGCTTCAAGTTTCCACGTGACATTTCGCAAGTTGAATTTTGAACCGGGATTGGCTTCTAAACTATTTGTGATGTCGCAAATTATGCTTGTAGGCCCCTGAAAATGGGGTTTTCACTGGGCACATAGAAACTTTAAGGATTCTCTGATTTCATTCCTCACAAACTCATCAATTCATTATTCCAACTCTACAGAGTCTATACAGCATAATCCTCCATAATTAGACCATTCTACCTGGCCTAATCGGTTTAATATTATGGTTCTCTGTGTGGGTTATGTGCACCCTTAATCGGATGAGTGCTTACACAGAATTGTGTGGGAGCGGATTAGACATGTTGCCTTATAAGAGGTCAGCCTATCCTGCGATTATGCAACCTGACAGACATCAATAAAGCAAATCATATCATGCGCAAGATGATTCTAAGTATTTATACAACACCAACCATATGTCAACATGTCACTCACACATTTAATGTGAAAGGAGGAAAAACATTGGTCCATTAATGACGCAGATAAAATATGTCCTCCTACTAGGCTATATTACTGTCAATACTAAATATGTATATATTTGTGTTTGTATGTTTTTGTTGTATTTTATTCTCTAAATGCTCTACACGTATCTCTTTGATTTCAACAGTGGACGTTTTCATCCGTTTCTTCCTCATCAGGAAGAAATAAACACAGTAATGTGTTGTTTGTGCCCTGGGCAGATTCGTGATGGGTCAGTGATGGAAAGTGGATGGATCAACAAGCCATACATTCTTCATAGAAGAAAGCCTGGGGAAAGGGTCAAAGGTCACAGATCAAAGTCATTTACTGGGGACAGTGGGACCGAAATAGGAAGACAGAGTGAAAGAAGTAGGAGAGAACTATACTTAATTTATGAGTGTGCCTGTTCTTCTCTATTTGTTGGGCCTGGTTTTAGTTTACACAGTTAAAGTGAGGGTATTTTAGGATTAGGACAGTGGTTTGGGATTAAGGTTAGACTGGTTTAGACCATGGTTTTGGTAAAGGGTTAGTGAAGGCAACCGTATGCATGAAGTTTTGATTACATGTGCAACTGAAATGATTAGTTGATTAATTAATTTGATAAGCAATTAATCATCTTATGTAGCTTTTTAAGAAAAAAGGAAAATGTTCTCCGGTTTCAGCTTGACTGAAAACTAATATAATTATAAACTAGATATCTTTACGGTTTTTAACTGTTGTGTGACAAAAAAGTACATTCAAAGACGTCACCTTTGGAGGATATTTTTCACTATATCCTTACATTTTACAGGTTAAACAATTGGTGTATTAATTAGGAAAGTAATCTGCAGATTAATTAATGACGAAAATGATCATCAGTTAATACTTAAGGAATGAATGTTGAGTTTAAACACACAAATGTGCGTGTGCTTGTGGAGGGTTAGCCCATGTGGTTTTTGATCTCACCTGCACAGTCGATATAATCTATTTGTGTTTTTTCATCTTATCGACTCAAATAAAAAGTCTCAACTAAATTATGTAAAAGAAAAATCATCTGGGATAAATGTTTATGTTCTGGCAGCAGTTTCTTCACAGCTGCTGCGCCAATAAAACACAGGAGAGAGAGAGAGAGAGAGAGAGAAAGACATTTGACAAACAATGCAATACAATGAAGCACAGAAAATGGGAAAAAGGGCTGCCAGAGGCCCGGGGGGATATTAGGACAGACAGAAAATGGGAATGGTGGCAGGCCACAATGTATTTCTTTCACAGGCCTTAATATTGTCAACAAAGGTTAGGGGGCAGCAGAGAAAGATGGGAGAGTTTGGAGCAATGAAAGTAGAGGGGAATGACAGAGAGGAGGAATGATGGACTCGCTGAATGAAAAGGTCAGACCACAGTGCTGCCCTGCAGCATACGTCAGATGTATGTGAGAAATATGTGAACGAGTAAGTGAAAAATAGAATACAAAGAGGAATAATAAAGTAGGATGGCAGTTGCTATGCCAACGCTGTAGTATACAGATGAGTTCTCACTCCACCTGATGTATCTCTTTTTAGTGTCTTTAGTGTCTAAAGCCACATAGAAGCTAGAGTACAGGAAATTATACTGTATAAATCACATAAAACATCTAAGTGAAACAACAGGTGGCAGAGGAAATAGAGGAAGAGAGTAACGTGTATCGGGTGAAATAAAAGGGAGATGTAGAGGAAATGTGAGAAGTTGGACAAGAAGGCTCATATGTGAAAGGAGAGAGGGATTGATTCAGTTCTGACCAAAAGGACAAAAGAGCCTCTCACACACATGCACACACAAACAACTTCACAAAAAACAGCATTTCTAGTACAAATCTTCCATTCAGCATTTCCAGTTCCAACCTTTAATTTTTTTCTAAGATTGAATTATATAATGTTTGGCCATTATTCGCTTTCTTGCTGAGAGTTAAATGAGAACATACCACTGTCACGTAGGGGGGAAACCGTTAGCATGGCTTTGTCTATAGGAAACAAAATCTGCCTACTGTACCATACCAAAAATGTGTCCGGCACATAACCCTCTGTAAACACAACATATGACTTTTATGTTTCTATGACATGGTACTTTGTGAATTTTACTGGTGCTGGCAGCTGGATTTTGTTAACTTTGGACAGATTCAGGCTAGCTGTGTCTTCCTGATTCCAGTCATCAGTGATATTGATCTCAGAGATGACCCATTGTAAAAAATACCCACCAAGTTTTACTTTCATAAAAGTACAAATGTATTAGCAGCAAATTGTAGGCCTTCTTGAGTTTTAAAAGTAGTTTATAATGCAGAATACCCGCTTACAAAGTCTTGTATAACATTTTATGATTGGATTAGTATTACTGATGAATGAGCATATAAGCAGAATTATGGTGAAAGTACAGCAAATTTCATCTACTTTATATACCATTTTACAGTTGAACGTATAGTAATGCATCATGTTTTATAAACTATTTATTTGTTTTGTTTATATTTGCTTAATCTACAAAGAAATTTAGAGCATTTAGAGCCTACCTTTAGCTAAAGAAAATCAAAAAGTACAATATTTCCTTCTGAAAGGTAGTAGAGTAGAAGTACAACATGGCATCAAATAGAAATATTTAAGCAAAGTACAAGTATGTATTAACAACATAAAATGTTTTGAATAATGCACTGAATAACGTAGTGCAGTTACATTATTCCAAGGTCAGTCAATGAAGAAAAGGAAATGGAGAAGCAGATTTCTCTCTTTCTTCAAATCAGACACCTGTTGTTGACTAGATTTATGGTAAATGTCAGAAAAATGATGAGTAAGTGCATTGCATAGCTGCCTGGCCCTTCTTAATAAACCACTGGACTGGCCCCACTCTATCAGACATGCTCTAATCACTGCCTTGCACAGGCTTCATTGTATCCTAATGGCTCAGATTGCATTAGGGGCCGGGAAGTTGTGCGGGCCAACGCACAGCCTGAAACGGACGGCTGTATGCAGATGGATCTCTGCAAAGGGCACTCTGATCTGACTGCCTGAGAGAGGCTAATCAAATACAGAGAACAGGAGGCTACAGGGGGTAAAAGATACAGAGGAGGGGTGTGTGTGTGTGTGTGTGTGTGTGTGTGTGTGGAGGGAGGGGCTGTAAATGGCGCAGCTTGCAGAAGGCTGTGGGTAATGCGTCCACTCTCCCATTTAAGTAGCGAGCAAGCAGTGCAGAACATCTCGCCTCCAAACAACTGTGCCTCTTTAATGAAAGGACTGACACACACGCAGGCATAAGCACACGCTGCATATTGACACAGCTTTATTAAACCCTTTGTCTGTCAGAAACTGTATCAAACAAAACAAAATACCCACCACTCCATGTCAGGTCTTGTTTTGTAAGATGTAAGATATTACGTGGAAATGGAGCATCGTCACCCCTGACTGAAGAGCCAATTGGTTGTGTGTGCAGCTGTCATGTTGCTAATATTTCAAAGTGTTTGAAGAGTTCAGAGGCTAACTACAGTTTCACAGTGTCAGCATGATAGCGTAGTGTATGCTATGGTGGCACCGATGTTCTGGATGTGTGTGTTTGTGTCAGCTGTCTCATAACTAAAAGTCACCAGTCAGCAGACTAGCCAGATTTCCACTCATACACACTTTTCACACTTTTAAACATTCGGGTCCTATTTTTCAACTTTGGGGTTTCATGGGTGGCTTTAAGGTTTATTAGGTTGGATACTGGACAATCGCTCCCGTCCCTGAAGCCCACCAGTGCCTATCTTTATGCAAAGTGGCCTCAGTCAGTTTGAAAGATCCCTAGTCAACCAGGCTGGATGATTACTTTGGCTTTTGTAGATGCCAGGGCCAGGGATGATGGCAACATAATATTCTCAGTTGCCACTCACTATCCAGACTGTGGCCAGTGCTCCAACATCCCTCCTTGGAAACATCTGACCCTCCTGGTCCAGGTCCTCTGGAACAGTCTCTTGCTTGATATCATGTCTGATGTCCTTAAGTGTGTGCAAGAGTGTTTTGATATGTCACCTGCTGCCTCCTTGGGTTTTGTTGCACCAGGTGCCGAAAAAGAGCCCTACAGGGATTCTGTGTAGCAAAGACTGAAGTTGAAGACTGGAGATGACATTTAGTTTGACTTCATTATTACAATCATTATATATATTGTTTTTATCTTACCAATCAGTTACAAGTGACAAATCTGTTCTGCCGGTGTCATTTACAGTGGACACAGAAGCTGTAATGATGGTTGCTAGTAGCAGTTTACTTTAAGTTAACTTAAAGTTTAAGAGTTGTTTTTTGTATACGCAGACTTACAGCAACTTGTACAGCTGCGTCAATCTCCAACACGCTTGTAGAGAGACAAAGATCCCCGGCCAGACTCAAGTTGGGGCCTTAAACCAATAGGCCTGAATGTAGCTAGGCACCTAGCTAGAGATTGCGTACTCATTTGCAAGATTTCTTACCCATTTGCAGTCCCATTTGCTGACCTCTGATTGGTCGATTGTTCCATAACCAGACCAATTCAACAAATCTGAGATGTGCGTAGCAATTTAGATGTCTGGGATCAGGCTACCATTACCCCTCTCCTGAATCTTACCAATGATCAAGTGCAGAAAGCTGTGATTGTTCTCCTTGTCAGCCAGCACCATCTATTCTTCTGTTGATTGAAATGTGACCTGTTCCACGTCCTCATAGCTCTGAGGGAATGTGTCAAATTTAGGCCTCTTCTAATGCACAGGTAGCAGGGAGTCAAGGTTGCAAGCCTTTGGACTAAAGGAAAAGAATGTTATATTGCATGCTATGTGTCAGCTATGTGTGATTGAAGAGGCAATTGGCTATCTATGTCCGCAAGTTCGTGCAGCTGTCCTGATACTAACATTTAGAAGCGTTAAAGGACCTCAAAAGCTATCTACAGTTAGTGTAAGCATGATAATGTAATGTGTTTAAAGGGTTGGTGTGTGTGTGTGTGTGTGTGTGTGTGTGTGTGAGATGACTGCAGTATTCCTGAGTCAGCTGTCTATTATCTCTCACTAAGTAACACTGCCTGATTCCTGCCAGACTTTTTGTGACACTGTATTCCTTAAAAAGGTGCCATCGTACAGTAGAGTCAGTTTTACAAGATCTAGTGTACTGTGCCATCATGGTAGTGACCAAATGATCGTGTCACCGTTCACTCACTGCAGTGTCCAAATTTCATTTCTGTACTACACTTGATATTATTATAGCATCATGGAAACATTAGCTATGTGCCACTATAAAATACAATGTGTAGAATAACCACCATTACATGTACCTACCAAATGTAGGGAAATAATTCAAAGAACAAACACCTAAAATGTGAAATGTCAATATGATTTAAGTGAAATCCAAATAACAAACCATTCAGTTATTTGTTGTAGTTAAAAAGACCAAAACAAGACAGCTTCGTAGCACTTAAATAAGTATCTTTGTCAGCGATGGAGCTTTTTCCTCACTGTGTAACCTGATAAAGGAGTCAATGAAATACATAATTTAGCAATATACTGTAGTCCTCACACATGAAGTGATGGCATGGTTCTCATTTTGACAAAACAAGGTTCACTCAAGGTCGCTTGATCTGGAACTTTCCGCCGAATCACAAGGTCCTCATCAACAGACTGAGATTGATCCTGGAACTGCAGATGTTACACTGTTTCTATTATTCTGAGCACCTGTAAGACTTCTCATCCACGCAAACTCAGAAATTGAGCTTCACAAAATACTGTAGCTTCAGATCACGCGTGCAAGTTGACTTTGACTTAACCTCTTCATTTATTTACAACCCAGGAATAAGCTGCGTGTTTCTGTCTTTTTGGAAATATAAATCACACACCAAAAATGTTCAACATTTGTAAGTGCAGGTTTTCTCTGAATATTTTGTAAAGTGGGTCAAGCCTCTGTTAGGGCATTTCTGAGTAGGGGTTGCAGTCATTGGACAGAATCAATTTTTTTTTTTTTTAACTAATCATCAGGTTGCAACGAGTCATACAGGTCACATACCATCACCTAACAAGGCTAAGAGTCCACAGCCCAGCTAACAGCCTTGTGAAGCTGTATTTAGATCATACGACCAAACTATGTACCATTCATTCAATGACAAACACCATTCCAAAATTGTACTCCAGTTAGATTACTGTACCATGGAAGTAAAATGGCAGTATAACTGGGTAGTTTTTTGACCAGTACAATGGTGCAATATTTGTACAAAACTGAAAAACACCATCCATTACCCTCACAGTGCCATCGTACCTTTCCAGGGCCCCTCTTTTCCTGTCTGATGCTTCATGGACTAAATCCCTTCTGGCGTACCTTTGATGGCCATTTTAAATTTGCACTGGACTCCGCAGGTTCTCATGATCTTGTGTTTTTTGTAACTTAGCTTCTAAGCAATTTCTCTTCCCACTCAGCCTTCACATATTCCCTCCCTCCCCACTCTCATTTATTTCCATTGGAGAGCATCGATTGGCTCGTTTAAGCCTTTTGGTCTGGACTAATATTTCACTCCATGCAGCCCCGTTCCACTCGTCCATCATTCCCTCCATCGTGCTTTACTCCGCTCCCTCTATCATTAGTCCTGCCCTCCCACCATTCAAATACTTGACAATGGAGACGTTATGGATCCAACATGATGGGTGGAGATCCTGAGTGAAACAAGCCCTCACTATTGCACACAGACCAGAGGACCTTTATTGATTGATTTCTGTAATTAAGTGCAGAGCGATTATCATGTAAACATTTGCAAAACCACTGTATGCCTCTAAAACACGGTTTAAAATAAAAATCTGAAGTTGTTGGGATTCCGCTGCTAAGCACCTTCCTCTAATGAAACAGGCTGTTTGGGGGTTATTAACAATAAAATGATTTATGAGGCACTACACTGATGGGCTGGCAATATTGCTGCCATCATGCAGTCCCTTGACAGAAACAATTGATGCTGAACCGGAGACAAGAACGGATCTAATGCGACACAGAACTGATTCAGAATTAGACACAGACTATCACGGTTTGTTCCCAGTGAGACATCACACCAGCGACAGCTCTAAATGGCTTCCTGAAACGTTCAAAGTGTTATGGCATCACATTAAGACACCGCTGAAACAGTGTGGAGTATCAGTACTATCCAGTGTTGTGATTTTACAGCACATAATTAACATCTGTGTAAGAATGCAGTCATTTTGACTTGACTTAGTTTGTATATATCATGTCCCTTCTTACTATCACTACCAAATTGGTCGATTGTTCATCTTCATGTCTCCACAGTGTATGCATTTTTCATTTTGTTTGCATCTGGTTAGATGCTACTCACTGTGTGCAATGACAATTCTGACCCTAAACATGTCGCAGAATTAAAATATTCTATTGAAGGTGCTGGTGCAAGCCAAAGTGTACTCATCTTTAAGGTCTAAAACTAAAGAAATGTCCACACAAGGTAGAAGTAAATTGACATAAACATACTTAGACTTATAAATCATGAAAATGAAAGCAAAAGACAAGCTTGTAGAATCATCTAATTAATGAAAGGAGCCCACAAGATATATTGTGCTCGTCTATACATAAAATAAATCTAAGCGCTGCAGAGATCGCGATCTCCATCTGGGGCTGGCTTCACGTCCTCCACATGCACACAGCCTCCGACCCCAAGGCGAGGACATGTTTCCATCTGCTGATCCTTTCGGAGCATTGCAATAAGCTCTGCAGCTATTTGGAGGCAGACTGGCTCTAAACGCCACCCTGAGAAGAAGCAGAAGCAGAGGCACGGCTAGACGTTTTCAGTCTCCTTAATAAAACTCAACAGAAATGTCAAAGCCCCTGTATCATTCAGACATCTCAACCCCCAGGTGAAGGAAGTACTCCCCAGGAGATAGAAGTAGGTGATAAACAGACTCTGATAGGAAGAAAATACCAGACACACATCACTCCACTGAAACACTGCTACTTATTTTATTATTTTTTTACTTTCCAAACATCATTGGTAAAAAACAGCATATTCCATTGCGGTTTCATTAAAACATCAGGAAAAAAATTATAGAAAAGCAACTGTAGATGATTTACAAAATATATACATTAAACCTATACATATACATACACACACAGACATATATACAGCATTATCCATTTGTACATACAGTGGGGTCCAAAAGTCTGAGTCCACTACCAAGAACTATGCATTTTAATGATAAAAACTACAAAACTAATAAAAACGCTTCTCTTTTAAAGCACCTTACTTAAATAATTCCGAGCAGATATAAATCAAAATGTAATCTCTTAAGAAATGCAACAAATACTTAAAAACAATTGATTGGTTTTGCTTTATTATGTCTTGTGTGATGCCTCTGCAGCTACTGCCTAATGTGAAAAAGGACTTCTGAAAATACTGTCCACTTGTTTTTACAACTGAGTTTTAAGTCTTTATTAAGAGTCAAACAATAGTTTGTATCACAGCCGAAAACTGTAACATAATCCTCAATCAAAACTTGAACTTTAGGGCTGAAGTAAGAGAGCGATCTACACATTGCCACTTTGTAGTGCAGGCATATCATCACTCCAAGCTTAAAACATTTGAAAGAAGATTGATTTTTAAGCAAAACAATGGCTCTGTATGTGCATCAAAGCAAAACCAAACCGTTTGAAGTATCGTTGAGTGCTATCTTCCATGACTTTTCCTCTGGAGATACCAGACCTCAAACACAATACATATCTGTGAGAGACACATTACAGTGCATCTCTGACGTGCTGAAAGTGCAGCGGACACGACAAATACTGAGAAATGTTGAATTTCTTCAGATGACACTCTTTTACTTACTGCATTAATAAAAAAACAAACATGCAATATTTTCTGAAATAAATCATTTAACTGAACATATCAAAGTTATCGATAAAAGAGTTTCTGGAACTGGACTCGGGCTTTTAGACCCCACTGTACATCTGTGTGTTCATGTATTTGTATATACCTGATGTATATATTGCACCAGCCATCTACATGTAACCAAATCAACAACTAACTACGCACTCTCCTTAGACAACAAAACTGTCCCCACTAAGCGGTCCTCAAGAACTGGCCATGCGAGAGAACCCAAAAGCCTTTTCGTATCGAGATGTAAAAAAACCAAAAACAATATGCAGGCAGGACAGTTGAGACTTGCCAGGACTTGCTAGCACGGCCAGCTGCTGATGAACTTATTGGTAGAAGTGGGGAAAAAACAGGAGAAACACTCAAACACACAAGAGCACAACATACGAACAGAAATATTGTACTTATTGGAGGTCATGACATCAGTAATTCTTTATAAAAGCACAAAAGCACAGATAAATGATGGGGCTGATGGGGTGCACTGACCTATGCAACCATAGCGACAACAGGTGGATGGACAGCTGAGGGTATAAAGTTTAAATTCTCTTCAGAAAGGGGCCTGATCGAAGGCTTCAGAGTATGTACAGGAGCTAAAGCCTTACATGTTTGGACAGTAAACGTTTGGTTAAGTCACTGATCAGAGTAGAAGTTGGCATTGATGTTCTTCTTATGTACAGTGAAAGCTTCTTATGTGCAATGTAAGCTGGGACTGTGCAGAGCAAAGACTCATTTTCCAAGTTTACTCATGACGTCTAACTAGGGCTGAGTGCAATTTTCAGAAATAAAGATTTGTGCCGAGAGCATCCCGTTGTTTCTGCCCACTGAACTAAAAGCAGCTGCGTGTATTTCCATGCAGTAGAACACAGGGAGCAGGAATAATAATAAGCACTTCATGACAGAGGAGTTAAAACTCTGAATTAACTTAATCACAATGAATAACACTGTTACAACTGCGGGTCATGTTAGGTTGAATGTCAATTAGCAGCACTGGTCAGCCATTCAGGGTCTCAATGTAAAAAATAGACAACAAAGAGTGGTCTTAAGAGACCAAAACAACTGGGTCCAAACGGTGGAAAAATAACGACAGCACATGCCAAACACTACAATGACAAAAGAAAACCAACCTAGTTATAAATCGTAAATAAGAACGCTGACAAACAGTAATTATTTTGCAAACTAACACAAACCAGATTTGTAGCAGTGTTTATCGTGGTGACTGACCGACTTCAAACCAATTCCTTTTTCATGTAGCGTTTACATTATTCTGTACACCCCGTGGATCTCTCCATATATCTCTCAACCTTCAGGCTTTGCCCTTCACACCTTCCTCTCATTCATTCTGTCCTTTTCCATCACTCTTCTTCTGCAGAGTTTAACCATGTTCCATCAGAAGACACAGTTGGGGCTGCTGGCTACGTGTTGTTTGATTGTCCTTTTTTTCCCCGTTTCGCCCACATCCTTGTGCTTTTCTCCCCCCACAAATGTATATCACCCTCTTAATAATGCAGACAGCACTGTTCTACGCCTCCTCTTGCTTGTACTCCATTGCTCCTCCGTTTCTGCTGCTGCCGTATCCCACAGGGACACTTGCTCCATTGCTCCGGGTTCCCTCTCCTGCCTCAAAGCTCTTCTCTTCCAGTGGCTTGCCGATCCAGGCGCCGTAACCGTGCACGCCGAGAGCTCGAAAGAATTGCTGCTTGGCTAGTTGGAAGGACATTGCCGACATCTTGGCGTGGGAGTAGGAGGGCAGGGAGAGGAGGTCGGTGCGGCCACATCGCTGGCACAGAGTGTGGAATAGACTGAACAGGTTGGACTTGGAGACTCTGGACACACTCAGTTTGTTCCTAGAGGAAAGACATTTCACTCTTTCACTGAGCGTCCATAAAAAAAAAAAAAAAAAGTGTGACAGTTATGGAAGACATCAGTTTGTCTGGCATGAAAACATTTTTCCTCTGATCATGCAGTTATTCCTATTTAGCTTACCTAACTGCCTACTGCTCAATGTTTTGGGCAATTTCATTTACATTTTATTAGCATCTGTTTGCTTTATAGCCACATCTCATGTTTCTCATCAAAGACATTTTAGGATTATTTGGGACACAGTACTAACTCAAATTGAATTATAACTTATTATTCAAATCATTTATCGAGAAGCAAATTCCAGGGATGTCTCTTCAGAATGGTATGGTGTTTGATCAATGTCAGGATGATCAACAACTCTACTGAGTAAATCAATTTAAATTCAAAATCTCTGCTGAGGCAAAGAATGGACTTGAATGTGTGGTGAGTTAAACAATACAAATCTATTAATTAACTATACTTGCTGCTATCAGGAGCGACAGGGTTCGATTTAGTTACGTACCCATCCAGTTTGCCTTTGGTCCCGTCCAGCACCTCTACACTGTGCTGGTCTGGAAAGCTCCAGTTCACGCTGGACTCCTTGGTCTTGCCTGTGTGACGCGTGGAGTCGTACACGCTCACCCTGCCTACCTACAAGTCCAGCCGGGTGGTGTGAGAGAAGGGAAGGGAAGAGCATATTTTTGTTCAATCAGGCTAATTATAGCTCTTCATTGCATATAACAGAGCACATACAATTTGTTGTGTAATGCATGTGTAAGTGTGACGCAGCGTGTCGATTAGGGATGGTAGATTTAACGGATGTCACCGATGTGTAAATGAAAGCCAAGAAAGAGTTTAAAAAAAAACAAAAAAACATGTAAAACAAGGAACAAGCTGAATTGTGCTCAACTGCCAGCTCCTGTATTCCTCAGGCATTTCGCCCGGCGGTGTGATAGTGACCTACCTGCTTTTTGTTAAGTGATGGATGAGCCACATTTTAAGAAGATGAGCAATAAAGAAACAGTTGTGCGGCCACAAATAGGAGTGTTGGCAGCTTAATTGATTCATTTAGTGAGAATGACCTCAATACTCCTGATTAATGGCCACACTAATCAGGAGTTGCCAAAAACTTGTGCGGTTACCTCTGGGTGGTTTAGCATGAAGGGAGGAGGGAGACTTTGGGTGAATGCGTCACCGTCTCTGGCAAGCCGACAGCAAACAGCACGTGTCAGGTGGCCGTGGCTATACAGATACCCTGATCGGATCAGAACAGAGAGACGGACACGTTGTAGAACAAACATTTGAGACAAGAAGCAAGGTAAAAGTGGGAAATCATCCAGTGTTCCTGCTGTTAACTCCTTATGAATATCTGTCACCTTATCTGATAAAAAGTGGCTCGACACTACCGCCCAGCACGCCTGACACTTCACTGAACATGTAATGTTTTACCTAGCGTGATGGACTTCAGGTAGATGGGTTCCAAGAAATGAGTGAGCAGCGCCCCCTGCAGACCCAACACGTTCCAGCGCAGGATCTTATCACTGCAACTCATGGTTCGCAGCCTCTCACCGTGCTGGATGCCGTCCCAGGTGGGCACAATGGCACTTGACTCCACGGGGATGGTGCCCTCGCCTGGCACAAGCAACACACACACACACACACACACACACACACACAC
>JAVQJL010070943.1:0-12626 GCA_036024295.1 Nannoperca obscura
ACACACACACACACACACACACACACACACACACACACACACACACACACACACAATGTTCAGTCTGTTTCAATTACTTTTTGATGTTAGTGTAACTAAACCAAAAAAGGAGACAAACAAATATGACAACAGAATGGTTTCATTTGAAATAGTAAAAGATTTTGGTTTCCGTTAGCGTAGAGCAAAGTGTAGAAGATGAAACACCAGATTATATTTGAATTCAACCCTGAAAACACAACAGACTTTGTATTAACCCTGTTTTTTATTATTAGAAGAACTGGTCAAAACTTTCAAACTAATCAGTGTTCACATTTCTGGTGAAGTGTGTTTGGTACTGGCACACACCTGTAGAGGTCGGTGTTGTGGTCGAACCAGTCAGACAGTGTGCGGTGGCTATACATGGGGAAGCGCTGGTGGAGTACATGGAAGGCCACATTCTCAAAAGTGTAGTTGTTCAACGTCACCTGGAGGAAAACATGAAAAACATGACTAACAGAACGGTCATCCACCCCCTGTTGAGAATCACTGTTTTAGATTTCAAATCCCATGACTCCTGGGATAGAAGAGAAAATATCTTTCATATATCAAGATTCATAAAATGTCTCTAAACTAGGTGAAATTTGCCAGCTATTGCATTTCACACTTCTGTTGAGTCTGATATGGTTACATATGAATTTAACTACTGGCCACCAATAGCCACTGTAGGCCCCTTCTGGGAACCAACACATTCATGTTCTGAGTGAGAAATGTAGCATCGTGACAGCCTCAAGCTAAAGAAAGGGCTGGCACCGTGCAGACAGCTGTAGAAAAGAAACCTACAGCGATCCACAGAGTAAAACAAAACCAACCAAAATCTCAATGGATGACATGAGTAATGAGAGAAAGTAGGTCACAAGCTCAAACTCTGAGTGCTGATGGCTGACAACAGCTTGTGTGAGAGGGGGTGGAGGTCATGCTGGGACACCTGCCTCGGTCTTCATCACCCTCCACAGGTTGAGGGTGATGCGTCCTATGATGTTGATTTCAGTCATGGTATCGGCTCCGTACTCATCCCTGTCGGCAGCGAAGCGGTTCTCTTTGGAGTCGCCTGGGGACACGCACAGAGCCAGACAGACAGCCAATTACAGAGGAGGAAGGGAGCCGCCAGAGGCTCTCCATTCAAAACACAGGGGCACTCACAGGGGCACACACACACACTGTTTTGAGCTGGATTGAATGATGGAATAAGGGATAGCTCAAAAACAAACCCCTGCTAGAGGAGAAAATAAAAGCACATTCACACACCTTCAGTCTGAAAGGTCAGATTCAATAATGCACCGATTATTACTTTAGCATAGTCCTGCACATGTGCAATATGCAGCTGTGAGCTTAACAAGCGCCAGTGTCAATTTATGGATTTACTCGGATGCGGACGGCACAGCCTCTTCTAAACAGAGAGGAACTTAATAGTGGACCACCAGCTAAGGTTTACTGTGTGGAACATGGCAGAGTAAACACTGCTGTAATAACTTTTCTCATAGAGAACTACTAGATATACACGTTACTTGTACTGTGGGTAGTGTAGTCACCTGGTCCTTTCTGACAACATCTGAGGGGTTAAATTAACCTGGAAGCCTCGACCCTTGAAGCCGTAAGAGATATTAGGTATGGTGTATGGTGTCCTTAAATCACTTAAAGGGGGAAATACTAACTTCTGGTACTAAGGACCAAAACACAAATCCTGCATTGTCCTATGAGACATATTCAGTACAATTATTTTATCCTCCTTCCATATAATAACAAGTAGACAGTAGAATTATGCTGTTCGCTTCACATAGAAGGAGGAAGGAATGTGCACATATTTGATGTGTGCATTGCAAAATGATGTTACTTTCTGATAGTAAAGCCTGGTTTAGGTTTTTGAGGACCACCATGTGTTTGTCTTTGACAGAGACCTCTGTGTACAACTGAAATGAATAAGGATGCTGTCTTTTTTTCACCTAGGGCTAATTATTATACACGAGAGTACCCCTAAATCCCAGAAATGTACTCACAGCTCAATGTTGTTTTCAGTTTTTATCTTCAACATAATTCACAAATTAGTTTCTGAACACCATCAGTGAGAATCAGTGAGAATTTGATGGTTCTGAAACAAAACCAGGAAGTGTATCTACAGTACAGAAGTGTATCAAACAAAGAATACATTAAAGTGTCTATCCAGACAAATCAGTACTTGGACACATGCTTTTCTACATGAGTCTATTATGTGCATACAAACACTCTGCTTTGAACTCTTATGCCCTACCTGGCACCCGTGACAGCTGCTGACACAGGTTCACTCTGAGTGCTGCGGCCCGCTGGAGGAGGTAGCCCCAGGAACGCATCTGCACCTCATACCCCACCAGGATGTCTGGGTCAAACCTGACAGAACATAGCCAAGTTACAACAAAGGCTGTATTTTCAGAGTAGTATACAGTAGCTGCTTCGGTTAGTATTTCATCACCCAAATAATGTTTTAAAACTCATTATCTTCTGTTCTCTTATAATGTAAGACGGAACCAAGTCAAGTGAACTGCTTCAGAAAAGATTGTGAGTGATGCTTGACCACTAGCAAAGTGTTAACAAACCACTCAATCCCTGTATGTTCAACAGGAGCAGTCTAGAAAGGAGCTGTTCTGACTCCTGCTTGGCCACACATACACACCTCCTCATGATGGTAACCAGCTCCTGAAACAGCACCTTCTCATCAGCGGCGTAAGTCACCTGTAACCCAGAGACACCTGACCTGACCAGCAGGGGCGCTGTTCCTCTGTGACCTGCTGAGGGCATTTAAACATTCATCAGCCTGACTGTACCGACACTGATCATGTGACAGCGCTATGATAAAGTCACTTCTAACCTTGCTCATAACTTGGATGGTCTTTGTCCACCACGATGGCACCTGTCAGCTGGGTGCAGCTGTCTACATTTGATAGGGCAGCATCAGAACTGAGGCAGTAAAATAAGGCACATATGGGGTCGAACTCAGGGTCAGGCTCGAGGTCACGTCGGGTTCTTGCATGGAGTTCCATGCCCATCAGTGTTAGGTACTGGACCTGAGGGGGGGGGGACAAAAAGCAATGTTGTGTCAAAAGAAAAAATCAATCTGAAGCCATAAACATTAGACTTGGAGTTTGTAGTAATAGTGTTTGTTCAATCACAAAAGAATGGAGGCTGAAGACTCTACTCTCTACCTATTAAAAGATATTCCTAGTCTAATAGTAATAGTAGTAATAGTAATAAGTTGGCCTTTAATTTCTCACCCCTTGCTAATGCATTCACTCCAAGTTACTCTAGATAAAATCATCCACAACATGCCAGGCATACTGAGTGGAAATCCTAATAGACTGCACAGGAATCTAATCCTGCCAAACGTTCTCTCCAGTGTTTCCTCATATTCTGCATCTTCTTCTCAGCTTTCCCTACGCTACAAAAAACGTCCATAGATCAGCACCAGACACTCATGCAAAGCTACTCTAGAGGGATATATAGAGCTGCAAGTGAGTATAATAGATTCTGATTCAATAAGCACATTAAATAAAAAGCCTATATATAACCTGTCTGTCATCAATCTAAAAAGATGTGAAGTGGTGCAGCTCACCTCATGCAGAGCTTTGGCTTCCTGCAGGTTTTGCATGCTGATTTTGAAGCCATAAGAGTTGGCTATGCTGGGCCCTTCGATCTGAGAAATATCTTTCTTTGGCACATTCAAAGCAGCAAACTGGTTCTGTGGAAGACAAAGTACGTGAGAAACATCTAAATGAACAACAACAAAGGCACATCAACAGCAGGACAGCATAACCTTTTAAGGCTCAATTCAAACAAGTTTAGAGGAAAGACCTTCATCTGTGTGGTAAGTAAAACTCTTCTCAGTGCCTCCGCTTGGCTTTTCCTCCTCTGCTGCAGTCTCTGAGAAATGGGATCGTCTGCAGCAGGAAGAAGAACAGGAAGAGCAGAGATGACAACAATGCATATTAATAACAGGACTACATTCAAAGACATGGTCAGCTATAATACATTGATGATAAATGAATAAGTCCTGGCACCCTTGTCAATTGTACACTTTTAATTAGTAGATCTTACACATCCGATTACATTGTCTTACCCTCACATATGGGCGTACTGCACACTGGTTCCAGATCTTTCTTGCTTCTACGCCGCCTCCTTAAGAAGGGGGTGCTAGGAGGGAGGTGGGGGCTAGTCGTTCCCTCTTCCCTCTTACTGACATGGAGGAGTGAGGGACTAAGATTGTCCACTAGTTTCTCCGGGAAGTTAGAGAGCCGAGGTGACGGTGGAGAGTTCTCACTTTGCCGGTCTGGCCCCGAGGCGCTGGGCTGACAGGACTGCTGCCAGGGAGGCAGCTCTGGGGACTCTGGAGAGGTGGCTTTATCATCATCCCCATCTTTTTCTCCACCCTCAGGCTCACTATCCACACCGCCTTCATCTGAAACTGGACTCACCTCTGTGGACTTGTGAAAGCCTGTATTCTTTATGGGAGATATGATTAAGGACAGGTTGAACTTCTTTCTCCTCTGGGTCCTGATACCGGAGAGTCTCTCGCACAGCTCAACCTTCACTGCTGGACAGCTGGAAGCAGCTGGCAGCTCAGTTCTCTCTGGGCTCCCTTGCTTCAGCAGCCCTGTGTCTCTTCTCCCTTTTTGTAAACTCTCATACTGTTTCTTGGCCTCCAGCCACAGCTGCACACGCTCTCGGCTTGGTGGGTTTTTGCAGGGCAGAAGGATGACCTTCTTGTCACTGGTTGAGGACTGGTCAAGCTTGGCCTGCTTTTTACCTGCTTCTGAGGCCTCCGTTCCCTGGGCTTGGGGAAATGAGGTGATAGCGGTGGCAGGGTGTGTCATGGCTGAGAAGGCCGTCTTCCAGAAATGGAGGCCCTCCAAAGACAGGTCTCCGCTGAACTCTGCTAGCTCCTTCGCCAGTCTGGTACCCACCAGTAACTTACGGCCGCCAACCTCCCTAGAAAGAAGATGAGGGAATGTGATTAATTGACTTATTTACATTTTATTAATTACTGCAATTCATCACAACTTCAGAAGTGGAGAATTCTGCAAAATCAAGTGATTCAGGTATAATGGTATAAATGTATTAAAGAACTGTAGATAGTATTAGAGCCTGACTGATTCTAGATGTTTGAGGCCGACATATTTGAGAATTAAAAAAATCTGATGAAGATGTATCGTTCCAGTCCCATTTGAACATATTAATCTTTTGATATAGGACCCCTAAATTTGGTTATGTAAGAATTGTGATCACATATGCACTGTTTTGTTTGCGCATTGGTTCTCTGAGGCACCAACTGCACATGCACGCCCATATACTCATACGTGCATCGTTATGCAGGATAAAAGCAAAGTGGGATCCCACCTGTAAAGACTAGGATCCATAACACTACTAGTGGTCAAAACTCCACAGGGTACCTCTAAAGTAACAACTTAGTTATCTGCCAAAAAAAATTGCGTGAGACTAAAATCGACTGATAATACCAGCCATATTGATGTATCAGCACACTCCATTTCTTATATAAATGGTCTTCAGATACATTTTTATCTATGTACATTCAGTCCACACAATTTATTCATATGCAAGATTTTATAAAAATAATTTTTAGCTGTGCCAGTGGTGAATATAGTCTTACATTGGTTTCCCTGGTGCATCAGAGGGGTCGCTGCAGAAGGGCTCCTGGAAGGTGGCCTCAGACATCTCCAGGTCCAGCAGAGTGCTGAGGATCTCATCCCGGCTTGGAGGGGACATGAGAGGCTTGAGAATGTGGGCTCCACCTCCTGTGCCCCGCAGAAGGTGGCTTGCCCTCACCTGGGATAGTGAGCTGACGGAGCGTGGAGAGCTACTGGGTGTGGTGGACATTACTCCATCAATGCCCTCCAGAAGCTCCCCTGTTGGGGAACCCTCGTGGTCAACGAATGACGCAGAGCTTAAAGGCAAAGGTAGTACAGGGTCGAAGACAGAAAACAGCAGCTCTTTTCTCTCACAGTGAAAGTCTTGAAAGGGGCTGAGTGTATGGGCTTTACCTAAAGAGAAGTCCCACTCTCTGTTCTTGATTTTGTCAGAGTCGAGGAATGTGAGGTGATTCGAGACAGACTCCCTGTTCTCAGGTCTGTCAAAGAGGTCAGGGCTGACAGGCCTTGCTTTGTGCCAGTCAGAGCCTCTTTGTAGTTCCTCTCCAGAACCAAAAAGCCTATCAAGCTTCTTCTCAAAGCCCAGTGCCTGAGCAGATACAGCTTCCTGGCTGACATCACTCAAAAACTTAACTGGTAAATTTTTATCAGTCAGGACAAACTGACTACCACTGTACGGGCTGGAGAACTCTGTCTGATCAATGGCATTTATATCAAAGGTATAGTTGTGTGGAAGC
Organism: Nannoperca obscura; assembly: GCA_036024295.1. Classification (NCBI taxonomy): domain Eukaryota; kingdom Metazoa; phylum Chordata; class Actinopteri; order Centrarchiformes; family Percichthyidae; genus Nannoperca; species Nannoperca obscura. The sequence continues at coordinate 6,407 of JAVQJL010070943.1, forward strand.
TCTGGTGACAAGCTGTCCTCTATGAAATTGCAGCTGTCCAGGCCTGGATCTGACAGGAAGATGGGGCAGTCATCTGACATGTTCCCCTCCTGCTTCACTGATAGATTTGGCTGAGTGATGCTTGCCTTGCCTTTCCTGATTCTGGGCTTTCTATCCTTGGGAGTGGTAGATTTTGGGGCCCTGGGTTTCCGAGGAGTGGTAGAAGGAGCTCTTCTGAATTTAGCTGGTTTAGTTGTGGGGTCTAGTAGTGCAGTAGCCTGAGCAAAGGCAGTGGAGTGGCTGTCTGTACCTACCACTTGTAGAGGAAGGGCTGCTTGCTGCCTCTTCTGGAGAAGCTGCTTGAGGACAGCCAGGCCAGAGGGGGTCTCAGAGAGAGTGGGAATCTCCATGTTTATAGAGCCTAAGTGTGGGGAGGCTGCTGCTTGTTGGGCGTCTTTGCTGTCTTCCAGTAAGGGTATACCAGCCGGAGGAGGAGGAGGAGCCATGTACTCCTCCTGTGACGCCTCTGCCTTTACCACGGTTTGGCAACCTTGATGCTTAAGCTGAGCCGGTGCTGAAAAGCTCTGGTTGACCTCCATGATGGAAGTCTCACAGTCCTCAACCTTTGGATCTATATCCTGGGCTATGAAGTTGGAGTCTGATACACATGTAGGCTGGGAACTGCCCTGGCTGCTATCTGTGCTCACCAGCTGCTGAAATGGAGGAACCTCTTGAGAGGAGCTCTCAGAAGGTGGCAGCTCATCCCCTGGGAAAAGGAGCTGGGAGCTGTTTTTACTCGAGTCCTGGCTTTTTGGTTCCTCAGTCTTCTTTTTGCGAGGCTTCCTAGGTCTTGTGGTGGTTGCAGAGCTGTTGATGGTACCTTCAGCTGTATCTGGAGCTTTCTTCCTCTGCCTTGGAGCAGCTCCACTACTTTGTCTTGATTTGTCTTTTTTGGGTTCCTCTTCCTTCAAATGCTTAGTAGCAGACTTGCTTACTTTCCTTTTAGTGTCTGTGGATTTCTTAGGTTTGGCAGTTTGACACTTACTTTGTGCTCCTTTGGTTGAAGACAATATGCATGGCTTGTGAAAAGCAGAACTAAGACATGGGTCACTGAGTGGGTTTATCAGCTGTTCTGAACTTCTGGTGTCCATAAGAGGCTCACTTGGGGACCAACAACGTGGGGGTGTTGAGTCTGTGGGGCTTGGGGATCTATCAGAGAGGTAGCCCAACTCCACCATGACATCAGTATAGTCAATGCTATGGTCATCTGCTAGCTCACAGTAACACGGTTGGGCGGGCGGTAGAGAGGGTAGAATTTGGCCTCTCTGACAGCCTTTAATCTTTTTGACTCTTTCCTGCTGGCTGACCCGAGGTTTGGAGGAGTTGCCAACTGTTTTCTTAGTTGTAGGATTGACCTTAGCCTTTCTTTTGGGGTGTTTTTTGGTCTTTGGCTCAGTTATGGAAAACTTGACAGCTGTGGATTCTGGCACCTTGGGCCAGAAGTCCTTGAGAGGTGCCAATTTATTGTACTGCTCTAGTTTATCTGGCGTCAGCAACACCAACTGCTCCTCTGCATTCACTTTGGACATCCTTACCAGCATGTTTTTCTGTCCTTTGAACCTGTTGATGATAATGTACTTGATGATGATGGGGGGTTCCTTCTTGCGCCGTTTCTGGTATTTGACTTCCTGCCCACTAGGGACATTTGTGTCCTTGAGCCGTTCTTTGACGGAGGCTGGGTTTTTAGAACGAGTGACACCTGAGTGTTCTCCATCCTCGCCGTCGTAGATCATCTTCCGCTTGGCCCTCAGGGTGTACTTACTACCAGGCAGTGCTGAAGGTTTAGTACAGGTGACTTTAGCTGATAAATCTTGCAGTGGACTTAACCTATCCTCTGCTGAGTCTTTAGCTTCTTCAGAAAAACTAGAAACAGTGGTAGCAGGGGGCTCGGAAAGTGTTTCCGTCTGTTCATTTACCGACCTCTCATTTTCTGGCTCCTCTTTTGTGATTGTCTCTCCCTCTATGATTGGCCCATCTTTAATTGACTCTCCCTCTATGATGGGCCCATCTTTAATTGGCTCAGCCTCTTTGATTGGCTTATCTTCCAAAACTGGCATCTCTGTGTCAGGAGTTGCTGGACGTGCAGGTGTGATGGAGGTGAGGCCCGTACCCACCTGGCTGTCAGATGTAGAGCTTTCATCGAAGTTTAATTTGTTTCCCTGTCCTACCATTCCCCACCGTTTTTTATTCACTTTTAGCCTAGATCTGCGAGGCTGGGCTTGTTCTAGCTCGCTGCAGGAATCAGACAGCTTTTTGCTCCCAGCTTTCTTTCTACTGAGGCAGTTGGAGAGGATGACGCTGGGGAAGAATTTGTAGTGTGCTTCCTGCTGGGCCACTATAGTCCTTTCAGTCTTATTTTCCTGATAGTCCTCGTACCTGATTTTGAGTTCACCAACATCTCCTTCCTCACTGTCCTGGCCCATTTCTTCCTGAGGATCAAGAAACTCCTCCTCCTCCTCCATGTGTGACTGGGATGAGGAGATGTTTCTCAGGATAGGGCTTTTACTGTCCTTCTGGGTCAGTTCCAGATCTGTCTTAGATGAGCAGTTTCTCAGCTCTGAGTAACAAAGAGAGAAGGTCCTGTGGTTCTGAAGAATGGACAGACAGTTGGTTTCTACATTCTTTATGCTGCCATACTTTTTCCTGTTTTTGGTGACCTTTCTGTTTCCAAATGGGAAACTTTCTAGATCTGTCTTATCCAAAGCTATAGAGGTTTTCTTGTCATAGGTGTACAGGGGTCGTATGTCCTCTTTGTCTACGCAGAGGGGCGACACCTCAGGGTGATTGGCTATCATGCAAGGGATGGGGTGCTTGACTGGCGGTATGTAGGGGATTTCTTTATTAACCTTGAACCCTGTTGAACATTCACAACTGCTGTCCTGGCTGCTTTTTGATTGAAAGTGCTTGTCAAGTTGTTGCTCCGGGTCCAGCACATGAACTGGTCTGTGCTCGGGGTGCTTGCACTCCAGAAGAATCTTAGCTGAGGAAGGTGGCTCTAGATGAACCGTCTCCCCTGGGAAGGGATTCCTTTTCCCTAGCATTTTTTCTTTGACTATAACAGAAGACTGGGTCCTGGAGCCACTGTCTGTTAAGGATGAATCTATGGATACACCAGAGAAGAAAATGATTAGAATCTCTATCTAACTATCTGTACATATTTTACTTCACATTCACAGACCAAGACCGGCCACCTGTCAAACACCAAGCACTGTGGACATACAAGTAGCAAGTAGGTTAATTCATGAAACTTGATGTCATCCATAGCAATGGGGTCAACCCCTCCCCTTCTTAGATTAGGGGCTCTCTTTGTTCCTTATAAAACCATCTCTCTGTAGCTTTGTGAACAGTTCTTAAACAGAAACTCTTACCTAGGAACTTTGAATGCCATTTAGAAGGACTCCTTGTGGTAAGATCCTTTGTGTATACCGTCCCTGAAAATCTGTCCTCCATCTGGCTCCAGTGATAGTATAACTAATTAGACTGCAAACCTTTTGGAATGACAATTCCCAGCGTCTATTCTCATATTCTTGTCCTTTATCTCTCTTCTTAAGCGTTAGGAGGAAGCTTGTCCCTCATTGGCTGCTGTAGTTCAGGTGAGTTAATAGTAAACATTTCATATTGGAACATAATACAACAGGAAATACAAATACTGTAGGACTACTACAAAATAAGGTCTTGTATGCAAGTGTATATACGTATACAGTGCAGCATACTAGTTAGTGTATATTCACAGCAGCTTTGTGTTTTCCATATATTTAGATATTATGATAGTTGAGGTGCATGATTTTAACCATGTTTCAGGGGTCAAGTTATACCAGCAAAAGAGCTACCAAGAAGGCTGATGGAAAACCCTTCTTTTCACTCCATTAAGTCCCAAAGAAAGTACAAATCTTGTGTACATGTAAAACATGTGACATCAACAGCAGTGACAACTAAGTCTTAAAGTAATAAAAAACTAGAGCAAATGGCATACCCACATAAATATGCAGGTACACTTGTGTGTGCAGGGTCATCAGGTCTTAATTTCCACCATGTACCAATTGTCTTCAGCTACTGTTTGTCTGTAAGGTTTGTCAAGAGTTAATTCAACAATCCCAGAGTCTCCCTCACAATAAAATTAGATCATACAGCCAAAGCCAACTGCTGTCAGATCTTTATTATAAAATCCTTAATGGAACATTGAGTGAGAGGTGGCTGTAACCTGATATTTAAGTGATTTTTCAGTATGTCTCAGCATGAGATGACTCACCACTGCTCTCGTCTGCGGCTCCGTCAAGCTGAGGGATGGACAGGTTGGCGAACAGAGAGTTATTCCCACTCCACTCCATGTCTTCGTCAGAGGACTCCTGCTGTTCATCACTGAAGCCGTCCTCTGGCTCCTTCACACTGGGCCTTTAAAACACAGGGATGACAGAAACATTGATTAAACAATGCACAAGCAGGCACAGCTCACCGTGGACGAACATCATCTGCTTTGTGTCTGCTGGCTTGAGTTTGTACTTTAGCAGGAGCACTAAGAGAATGGGGTAAAACATCACAAATGTATCTTGTAACTTACATAAATATTTCTTAAGGTGGGCAGAGACTGTACAGACTAAGCCTGATTTTAATCCTCAATTGACAATTTATCAGATTTATCTGCCAGACCAGCTGTTTGACATTATGGTTTAGAGGGGTTGTGACATCTAATGACTTGCCCATAAAATCACCCATCTGACAGTTGGACAATCAGATGGATTTCATGCATGTCTTAAAGTTTAAGCACTCTTGCCCTTCAATCTCCAAAAAGACCAAAATAACAAGTCTGTCTGTTTGCTTAGATCTTCCCAGAAATGTATACCTTAATTTGTGTTTGTAATGTAGATATTCTGCCTACATCCGTTTTTAAAATTAGCTGTTTCTGATGCAGATAATATTGCAAAAGGAAGGAACAAAAGGGGAATCAACTTTTTTTGTAGATTTTTCACTCAAATATGTCGACAGAGACAAACTTGCCTTGGTAACATTGAGTTTTCAGGATGCTCGTTGTCCCACCGCTGTGACATAATTGTGCTAAGCTCTGCCTCTTCCTTGTCCAGCTCTGGCTCTATCTCCTCCTCATCACTGTTGCAGTGGTAGCTCCTGACACCAGGAAGTGACTGGGACTGGGAATTCTGCCTAACGGGGGTCGTGCAGAAACCATCATCCTCCAGGCCTGCTAGCAAATCAATGATGGCGTGGTCTTGGCTGCTGTCTGCATAGGCAACAAAAACAAAGCATTTAAAATATGTTACATCAATTAGGTGCAAGCAACACTTTTAAGCATGGCCCCAAATGAATAAAGTCAATGTATAGCTTTGAATTTAATTAATAAAAGTTTTGGAACCCTAGGCTTTCACGCCTTATAAATGTTCAGTTGATCCGTTTGTTTTTTTTTGCAAAAATACAGCCTGTACTGTACGTCCACAATTTATCAAAAATAATATCTATATGTGTATATATAGAGGAGAGTATCAGTGTTCCACAGATACACAAACCATGTTGGTAGGAGTTATGTCAAATTCAAGCTAATAGACATACATCAGGCGAGCAACAAGTCATGAAGCACCAAGGCCACAACTACCAAGAGAATCAGGACAATGCAGAAAAGCTGTTGTGTTGCAGGTTGTAAAACTAAAAACAACCATATTAAGAACACCGAGATTTGAGGCAAGAACATTCACTGTCAGTGTGGTAAATAGCTATATGATGCTGGCGACAGTTACCACTGACGGATAACTTGCTTGAGCAGGAGGCTGCTGGAGTGCAGTCGTCTCCAACTAAATATCAGGTTAGCGTAGCCAACAATTGGCTATTAACAGGTTGGTTATTTACAACAACACTTAGCCTAATGACGCCTGGTGATTCAATCAAACATGTACAGATGTTCTGAAAAGCTGGCTCATTTATCCACTCTGAGGGGTTAGACTGAAGGGGCATGGCAGCAGACCAACCTTCATTTATTATGGTATCGTGAACGCTCAGGTTAAACAACTGTACTATAACTACGCAGAGACAAACAGACAGCTGCAGTTTGAGAGTTCAGGGGAACTCATGAAAGCCCCCCCCCCCATTGTAAAAACTAAACTGTCACTGAAGAAAAAAATCTGAACATTGTCATTGAAAAACATCAGAATGTAAAAATATCAAGTTCAGGTTTTGT
>JAVQJL010070945.1:0-5000 GCA_036024295.1 Nannoperca obscura
CTCTCTCTATATATATATATATATATATATATATATAAAATTATTATTATTATCATTATTGGTATTTATCACTAGTTTGTCAGTCTGTATCTGGAAGTCCCACACGATCTGACCTTGGTCATTCTCCACCACCTTCGGAGTTGTGTTTGACCTTGGGACTTCCAGCCCAGGCCCAGGCAGATGTTCCTGTACATTATATACCAGCCACTGGTCATGTACGCCCTGCCTGCTAGCATCTTACACCCCGCTGTGATGTGCTGGATGGTCTCAGAGGCGTCTTTGCACAGTCTGCACCTGGAGTCCTGCCTGGTGTGGTAGACCCCGGCCTCTATCGATTTTGCTCAGAGCCTGTTCCTGTGCTGCCATGATTAGTGCCTCTGTGCTGTCTTTCAGTTCAGCCTTTTCCAGCCACTCGTAGGATGTTTTAATATCAGTCACTTCGTCCATCAAGGGTCTGTCCTCCCTGGATGGTTTCACCTGTTCTTCTTCCGCATTAGGCTTCTGCTGCCTGAGATATTATATATATATATATATATATATATATATATATATATATATATATATAGATGTGTGTGTATGTGTGTGTGTGTGTGTGTGTGTGTGTATAAACAGGTCTATGAAGATGTTGGAAACCAAAAAATAAGTAATACAAGTTGTAACATAGTTACAAGTTAGTAACATATTGTAAAATACATTGTATTGTATTCTAACTGCAAAAACAGTAAAGTTGGACTGTGCTGTGTTGTTAATATTAGTATGCAGTATTTAATTGGGTCATGGCTACTACTTTTATTTTGAGCCTATTTCAGCATGTACTTGGCCATAGACAGGGACTGGCTCTATAAAGCTCTTGATTCATCTTTAATGTATCACAATGGTGCGTTAAAGGTTTGCTTGTTGATGCACTGAGCAGCTCTCAGGTCGCTTTCAAAAAGAGAGAATCTGATCTCAATGAGTCCAATAACAAATCTTTTTTTTTTATGTCACATCACAGTGCTTTCATCCAGCCGTCTTCATTCAAACAAGTTTGGCGCATGTCCAGAAGTTAAACAGTGTGAGACTGCTCACAGATGACTGTAATCCTCTTCTCATTCCAGTAGAGACCAACTGGGCTGCACAATACAACACTGCAGAGCGACAGCACAGTGAGCAAGCCTGCAGATGCCCTCTGCACAACTCTGTGTCCTACTGCTTCCCCCTGCTCTGCCCCCCCTCCTCTCCCTCATCCCATCTCCACTTTCTCCTTGTTTATTTATTGTGTAGAAGATCTCAAGCCTCAAATTGACTTGTGGGATTGATTTGGCAACACCCTCCTCCCTCCCCTTCATTTCCCTCCCCTCTTCTCCTTTTCCCACCCTCCATCTCTCCCTTAAAATACTTTTGATTAATCCAGCAACCACCTCCATGAGTTGCACAGAAACGGAAGGACACACAGAGAGAGAGTGATGAGGGAAAAGGGCAAACAAAAGAGAGATGGGATGCCTCTATTATCCAGGCAGAAAGTTATGTGATCCATTAGATAAGGAAAGCTCTTTTTTATTGGGGATGAGAAAGGAAGCAAACTCTTTTTTGGAAGGGGAATAAAGAGAGATAGATGCAGAGAGACAGAGAGGACGAGAGGGATGAAAGAAACCAAAAACAATAGACAGAGGTAGAGAATCTTTGTTACATACATGCTATCACGTTAAAAGACAGATAAAACATCAGCATGCTTACTAGATCACCATCCATGTAGACATTGACATAATAAGCAGTATTTTTCTTGTAATGGAGTGCAGAGCTAGCTAGTTGTAGTGTTAAAAATCAGACTGTATTAAGTTCTAACACAACCCTGTTTGACAGCTTAGCATTTAGATAAGCAATAAAGAAATTAGATGCATCCTTCTATTTTTTAATACAACTTGTACCCCTGTAATATGAAATGCCACTGGAAGTAATGCTCAGTTACTACTGTAGGTTGTAAGCTAGTTAGCTGGACATGCAGTTTATTTTAGAGCAGGCAAACACAGTGTTTAATCCCTTTTTTACATGTTTTCTTACATGTACTTTTTTATATTATCATATTTGTATAGTTTTGAATAAGGAAACCTCCTCCCCAAAGAAACTGCAATCCAACTTCAATCCAATCCAATCCATGCAGTGCTGCATATGCGGTGATGCTTTTCTTTTCGTGCATGTCTCAGTGTGCAGCAGGTTATGTGGAGTCATCGACACGCCAGTAAGACTGCTGGGGTATGTAAGAGAGTGAGAAGCAAGAGTAAAGGGAAAGACGAGGGCATGAAGGAGGGAGGCAATGTGTGTGCGTGCCCTGCTCTATTTGTCATCCCGGCCCCAGTCTTTGGTGACACCTTGCTCATTTGCGAACCTGACTGTTTGAGATGCAGGGATCGATCGAGCAAATATAAGCAGGGCCCTGAAGATATAGAGAGAGGGAGAGAGAAAGAGGGGGTGAGAACGTGTGTAGTTTTCATTACCTACATTTGCACTATCACACTCGACAGGCATCACTAACTGTGCTGTGTTTTGTTATATTCATATTGGAGTAATGGACAGTAAACATCATTCCTGTTTATTGTGTGATAAATCTGACAATGTTCACATTTGCGGTAAGAACTGAAATGTACAACTTTCTACATTTTTAGCCCACACGTTGCCTAAATGCAAGCAAAGCCTGTAAGTTTCACTCAACTGTTTGGACCTTGTGAAACCAAGTGTTGCTTTTTTTTTGGTGCATTACTAAAAAGACAAACTAAACTTTCTTGAAGCTTAAATCATTCCTAAAACTTCAAAACTCAATATTGATCAAAAGTAGTACTTGTTTTTTCTCCATCATGGCCAGCATTGACTTTCTATCTTCGCCTGATAACTTAACTTCCATCCATTATGTTGGCAGAACTTTGGATTTGAAATTGATTTGTTTAATAGCAGCTAATGGCTCCATGAGTCTAAAACATGCCCCTCAGACTTCATTTTTCATCTGTAAAAGAAATCTGTCATTTTGACAGCCATGCTGTCACTTGATAATGTAAACTTGTAACAAACTCAGATATGCAGCCAACTGTATCACAATGATCTGACCAGAATCTAAACAAAAATTGATCACTAGACAGCATTCTCAGATAATGACTTTCAAAACTAGTGGTGGCCAATTATTTTAAATGGTATTATGTTGGAGTTGAGCAAACAGCAAAAGGATAAGCAAAACGTGTATATTACGCATTATGTAGGAACTAAATAGGAAAAATAGAACTGAACTAATAGAATGTAATGGTCCTTGCATGCATGCAGATTCAAGGATCTGTCAGCAGGACAGTCTGGTAGATACTGACAACATTACACAATTGCCTCCTTTTCACCAAATTAGCTCTGGATTTTGAACCGGTTCCATTTAGGATTCCTGGAAACTTTGTAATCAAGGACGAGTTATCAATGGAGGGCGCTGCACAATGCACAATGGAAGCAAACAGTAGGAGCAAGATGGCAGATCACATTGATTACCTGTTATGATATATTATGTAAACATTATTTGTCTTATGCACCAGTTGAGCAATTCTCATTAGACTGAATAGACGCCATGTTTGGGTCCGTTATCCAGTACTAGTAATACATCCATGGGCCAGCCATAGTGACTTCCTGGAGTCTGGTTGCCTGGCAACCTCACAGTGATGACAAGATTCCAGGAAGTCCCAGTACAAAAAATATTGTCATATTGATTTATTTTCTAACTACGTCTTGGCAAAAAAAGCAAATAAGCATTTCCCAGAATCTTGAAATGTTCCTTTGAATAATCTAATTATAGCTGTTATGTGTTCAGTCTTCTGAAGCTTGTCTGTTTGGTTTGTCTCTCACTTCCCAGATCCAATGCAAACACTTCAGGGACTTTAAATGTCATGGTAGCGTTTGGTCAGCATGACAGTATGTGACCACGGAGCAGCTTGCAGTTTTGTCAGTGTCACTCAACTTACCATGTCAAATCTTATTAGGCACTGTTTTAGATGGCACACACTCAAGAGGTCTGTAAGGGATAAACACAGATGTGCTTACACAGGAAAGCACGTGCATTTACACAGGCAAGTACAGAAATGCATGCACCTAAATAAGAACATGCAGGCAGAGTTCAGAGTTCTGTTCCAGTGGCCACACTGAAGTTAGTTTATATGGAGAGCTATGCACATGAGAAAGAAGGTTTCATAGAAAGGGGATTCAGTGAACTGCATTATAAAGTGCTGTTTACTGTGTCGGGACAGAGGAAATGAATTCGAAGCAGGCTCAGGAGATGTCACTTTCTAATGTACTGTATTCTTAAAGCTCTCTGCTAAGCTATCCTCTTTCTATCTCTCCCTCTCCAGCAGGGGGATTCTCCATACTGTCACTCCCAGCTTTGTCTGTCCTCCGGTGTACCAGCAACCACACTTTATTCCTCCCAAATCTCCCTCTCTTAATCCTTCCCTGCCTCTCCTTCTCTATTTCTCCCACACTTCCTATTCCCGCCTTTGACAGATATACTGTACAAAAGGGAGGGTGAAATAAGAGACAGCTGGAAAGCAATTGTCTTTTTATGCCACGAGGAAGCACTGTGAGCGTTTAAGAGAAAGAATGATTGCTCTAACACCACTCCTTCCTCTCTGTTCTTTTTTTTTTTTGCAGTGCAGTTCAACTTGATTCCTGTGGGGCTCAGGATAGTGGCCATCCAGAGCACCAAGACAGGGCTCTACGTTGCGATGAACAGCGAGGGCTACCTCTACACTTCGGTACGATCAGCACATACAGTATAGTAATGCCATAAGCCTCTAAAGACTTAATTTGTAATTTCATTGCAACAGTCCTGGTTGAAAAACTGTCACCCCACCGCCGGCTATGCATTTGATTAAGCAGTGTACAGTGTGTGAAATGTTGCTGTAGTGTTTGCTGAGATGGAAGTAATATGTCTGGAGTTACATGCAGTTATGAAAGCTTTTTAAGTCAGTCTGTGTGGCACTGTGTGTCCCAGCACGATGGTA
>JAVQJL010070945.1:10000-26386 GCA_036024295.1 Nannoperca obscura
TCCCCTGCAAACACACTGCATGAATTATTGATCACATTCAAGTACGGTAAATGCCTTTGGGTACATTTACCCAGATGACACTCAAACCCCCAGACACATTTAACACAGTGGCAGGAGAAACAGCTCCAGGACAAGGGAAAAAATACACCAGAATTACTTTACTGAAGAGGGATGAACTTTTTCTCTGATTGATTCACCTCAGTGAAGAAGTAGGCAGGCAAAGTTTGACCAGTTTAGCCCTGAAATTATGGCCAAATGTGTTACCACAAGGTATTCTACTGTAAACAAGAAAACACACAATTCTAATGCCTTAATCTCTCTGTGAACTTGTGAGTTGTTGTGCGCAAGATCAATAAAAAGGGAGTGGGAGTGACAGGCTAACTGATGGCGTGAATGTCCTTTTGTCCTTTCATGAGCCTCTTGTTTCAGGAGGATAAAACGAGTTGATAATAGAGGTGAGAAGGACAACAGAGGAGTGAGTCACTGCAAAAGCATCAGGTTTTCTGCATTTACATTAAAATGTGCAGGATGGAAATGCAGTTTGGTTTAAAATGAGACACCTGCTGACACCTAAGCTTAAAATATGAGCTTAAAACTGGATCAAAAGCTGGTACTTCTTTCTAAAAAAAAATTATATAAACATATAACACATGTAGCATTTCTGACCTTCTCATACATGCAATGCAAAGTTTCATTGTCTGTATCCATACAGCAAACACATATGAATCTGTATCCAAAGCTAAGGCTCCTCAAACTCCTTGAGGATAAGGGGGTGACAGGGCAACTTGACTGGCAGGACAGGCTGTGTCTTACCACAAGTAATAACAAACAAACTGTTGTCGCTGTTTTGAGAGGAGGACGGTAGAAACAGAGAAAGGGGAGAGGAGCAGCAATGGACGCTGGGAGGGAGAGAGGAAGAGAAGGATGGCCTAACAGCCCCAGACTCATAGCGAACATAACGTCTCCGCTGGGAGCAACAGCCGCCACCACGCTCATCTTTCTTCTCCCTCCCTTCTCCATTTCCCTTTATCCCCCCCTCTGTCTCACTTGTACAGCTTTTACTCGCCTGTCAGTCTGTCTCGCTCCCTGTCCGGCCATTTGTGTCTGTTGGCCTCTCTTGTGGTTTGTGTTTTTCTGTCCTCTCCACCCATCACTACTTTCTTCCTCCTGTTCTTTTTGTCACCTCTTTTATTCAGAATATATATCCCTGTCTTGATGTGTCCCTTATCTGCTGTCCTTGTCCTAGCTCTGTCCTCTACCTCTCTGTTCTCCTTCCCCCTCTCTCCTTTTGTCCTTTGCCTCCTCACACCGAAACCTTTCCTTTTCACAGTCAGCGCTCACATTTTTATCTGTCCATTTAAAGAATGTATGTTCAAAGAAATCTGATTTTTTTTATGACAATTCGTATTTATTCTAGGACATAATCAATTTCTTAATCTAAGATGAAAAGATACTAATGTATACAAGACATCTTAAGCATTTCTGCTTGTTTTAAATACATTTCTGTGACAGTATGTTCCTTCATATTTTGACTTAAATGAAGCATCTCCCCAATCAAGTGATGTTAGTTAATGTCTTCCATTTTAACGCTGGCTCAGCAAAGTTGTCATGGTGCCAACAGTGGCAGTTGTCCCAAGTGAATATTAACTGTAAGGGCACAATGCAGCAAGTACAAGACACATGTAGGTGACACATGAAATGGTCACAGCAGAGCTCCAAAATCACTGACTCACACACTGATTAGAAATGTGAGATACAGGACAGACATGAGGGAATAGGACCACAGTCAGTGGTGGAGGGGTACTCAGATCTTTTCTTTGAGTAGAATTATAACATAAAAAACCCCCAAATTCCCCATTCCCCTTTAAGTTACTGAAACCTGCACTATTCAGTATTGTTACATTAAAAATGGATCAAATGACAACTCGTAGTGATGAACCCCAGAGAATTCTCACAAGTAGAGCATTTAGCTACTAAAGAGCCAGACATTTCCCTCAGGAGTTGGTGGAGAACAACACAGAGCTAAAAGGAGAGGCCAGAAACAGGACTGTCTAAAAGCCACTGTTAACCAACACGTTTTCCATAAGTGTTAATGTGGTTTCAGCTTGTTGTGGCCAGTTAGTTTCTTTTTTGTCTCCTTCAAAAACACACTGGCAATAACCGAAGTAGGGTTGAAGACAAAAAGAGCGCGGAAGCAAGTAAAATATCACACATATATAATGTACAATGGCGGCATACAGTCGCCATAAATGTTTGAACAAAGACATGCCACGTACTGTCTCAGTGGCCTCCTGTTTTAGATTGGTGCCCACTACAGTGTCAGAGAACAATGGCAACCCCCACATGGATGAGAGCGCAGCTGGCTGGAGTATCAACACATTAATTGCACCTAGTAAGAATAAGTTAAACTGTTCAAATTTTAATACATTTCTTATATTTATATTTAGGTTTAGTTAAGTTTGTGGCGGTGTTGCATTGGGTATTTTTTCCCTTCTATGTGACACATGAGGCAAGAAATCTGACCTGGGACAGGACAAGACTGAGCAAAAACACTCATCCTTGAGTGACCTGCATCTATACACTTCAACATGTCACTGCAGTTCAGTGATAGCCTCAGTCTCATACTCAGTAACAGCTGAAGCCTGACTCTGTGGTGATAACATGCAGGAACAGAAAACACGTTCAGTGCAAGCATCAGCTTTATAAAGAGCTAGGCCAGATGGGTGTATCCATCTGTCTTTTCACGTCCCCAACAATGCACACCTCCTCTTCATCATTCCCTCAGTTGCCTTCAACTCTGCAGTCCCTTTATTCATCTGGTCACAGTACATGTCTTCATTCCCCACCCACTGCCTCTCTTTCCATCATCTCTGATGCCCTAAAAATCTGAAATCGTACACCCATGTGGTCGCTAGTTGTGTATCCTATTTTCTCCAGGAATTTAGGCATAATTGATAGTTTTTGGAGGTTTTGATAAAACAGGGACAAGGACCAGGTCTATGTGGTTGGTTTCCAGTGCTCCTGGAGCAGTGGGACAGTCAGGAGTAGCTCAGCAGAGGTTAATGGCGGGGGGGAAACTCCTTGTCATGGCTCTATTGTCTGAGGCACTGGGACCCGCTTACCTGTGGGCACCTCCTGAAAATTGCTTTCTGATAAAAATAGTGCTCAGCGGTGTACCTGGCCCACTTTATTAGCCGTATACTCTGGAAAAGCCTCCCGGGTAGGGAAATGGCAGCATGAAGGGAGGGAGGAGTGATGTGTGGATGGTGAGGTGTGTGTGTGTGTGTGTGTGGGGGGGGGGGGGACGGTGTTGTGAGATATTGTAAAAGGCACACACACAGCAAAAAAAAGAACGTTTACACACACACACACATACACACTCCCCTGTGCAATTTAGCCACCCTCCACATCCCTACAAAAACACACATGTGCAGCCAGGTATAAACAATCTGACAGAGGCAGGCAGACATAATTGGGCCGGACTCCCATACCCGGGATCAGCTATGGCCAGACTCTCTGCAGTTAACAGGGGAAAGTTTGGCAAAGTAAAACTTTACTCTGCCAGATGACATTGTGGATCTACACTTAGAGGATGAACAAACACAGCTCCACTTGCGACCCAATGCTGAGGATCATTGGTGGGGAGAAAGAGGGGCAGAGATAATACCTGTCTCTCTTTTCACATGCAGTTTCAGGGGAGAGAAAAACATAGCTATGGCATGTGTTTTGATAGCATGTTGGGATATTTAATGCAAACTGTTGTCCAGAGAGGCTTAAAATGAGTTCAGCAACAAAATTAAGGTTTTATTACTAGATCACCAACATTACATGCAAGCAAGACTCAGTATTTCAAATGTGATCTGAGGTAAGGAACAGCGATTCTTGTTATTCTGTGTTGCATCATACACTGGTAGAGTTTAAACTGCTTTTTTTTAAAAGGCAAGGTGTACTGATGGTACAAATAGGTATTTTGGATCAACTGCATAAACATATTGTCCCATTAGCAGCTGAGCTAACAAGGGTGCTAACACTTTGCCAGCTAGTTAACTTGGACAGCTTTTCCCCCTCTTCAATAAACTATTACATAACTGTTCTACACTGAAAACACAAAGAAGACCAGAAAGCCATTGTTACTGAATAGTGTTAGCTTGTACTGGCTGGCTATAGCAGTTAGGTTACCACCTGCATTAGTTAACCAACTTCTTCTACAAGTAGTTCCTATGATACCAAGCTTCTAGAACCAAATATTTCACAAAGACCTGCAGATGAAATCAGCTGTGCCACTTCGTGGACTCAACAGGCTTCATCCCTGACCTCTCTACTTTACCTCCACGCATATTATTCCCTGACCACCTTCTGCTTCCTCTAATTTGCTTGTTGTTCAGTCTTTCTCCCTCTCCTCCCCTCCTTGCCTGTTCTCTGCACTGTTTGTGGCCTCTTCTAAACTCCCCACTGGGGACTCCTTTAGAGATGCACGAGGCACCGGCCGCTAAATAGGGAACACCTTTGTTCACATGACCAACCTCAGAGAGGAGGGAGGAGGGAAAGGCGGGATGAGGGGAACAAGGGAAAGGAAGATACGAGGAAGAGATGAGAAAGGAAGGAGCAGGGGAATGGGTAAAGGAACATGTTGGTCATTGTGCTGTTTACTGGATAGTTAGTTTTGTACTTTGTTTTCTCTCCCTCTTGTGTAATTTACGTGTTGTGATGTCACCCTTTGATGAGGTTATCAGAATTATTCTACTCTGAAATGACTTGCTCCTTGTTGAAGTTGCAATGAAGTTCATCTGCTTTTACGCTTTATACAAGCATGTTGGTATGTAATAAGTTGAAGCAACATGTTCTAGCGAAATGTATGGAATATACAAATTTTATATATATGTCCATATGTTTCTTCTAATATGTACAGGTCAACTTACTGTAGCTTTTATATTAGCTTACTGGAGCTTGCTAATGTTTCTGTGTACTGTTATACTGTTCTGACATATTGTTATGTCTTAAGAAAGATGCAGTAGATGTGCTGTATGAATTTACTGTATGGTTTTAAAAAAACAAGGGAAAATGTTAATTGTATTCTTTGTGTCAGTTTTACCTTATTCCTAGTTTACTATATTAAAGAAGTTGGATGGTCATCTTCGTTCAGCATGGTGATTCAGGGAAGGAGTTAAGCTGCCTGTCAGATTACATAAAGGATTGTAACGAGGGGACAGAAAAGGCATCATGAAGGATGAGGAGGTGGAGGAGGAGGTGACATGAGACAGGATTTCATATCCAACTTAAAATGCCGTAGCTACATCCAGAGCCAACACGATAGCCTTGCTGCATTTTGACAAGAGTTACGACTGTCCCAATGAGCTGATAGGGTAGAGCCCCGTTCCGCATTCTGATCAGTACTAGCAATCCATAAACACACACACAGGGTCACATACGCACAAGAAGGCAGGGATACATATAGTTGTATATGTAGACACATTTTATACGATGATATAGAGGAGATCAAGCCTACATAGGTAGAAAAGAAGTATTCAAACTTTTTACTGTTAATTATTTCCTATGCGTAAATGCATTTATAAATGTCATGATTCTATGTTTAACAAAACCAGTTATTTGGGATGGATGGTCTTTGTGATATAGTTACCACATCGATCATCCCACTGTGTTCTATAACAGCAGTTCCTATCTCTGTGGAGACTGGCAGAGAGAGTGTGTGTGTGAGAGAGAGAGAGAGGGAGAGTGTATGCGTATGGGGATGGGCTCTTCAAGATATTTAGTTCACGGGTTTTCCTGCAGAGCTATTGTGAAGAGTAGGTCACAGGATTCATGCGGGGATGAGGATATACTTGGAGAAGTTTCTGTAAGGAACGTCCCTGTTAACTTATGAGAAGTGACCCACCTAAACGCTGTACTGTGGTTACTGGCAACTGGCCATATCCAAAACAGAGACTGGGGTTTTAGAAATTACAGCAAAATCGTGATTTAATTTTAATTTAAATTATATAATTTTAATTCATACACAGAATTAAATGAATAGTAGTTGACTGTAACATGCATCATTATATAAAATGTTTGCAAGCACAGCCTCCTTTTTCTCACCCCCTTTATGTCTGTATGTAAATAATAAAGTGTGACCGTAAACCTGCAGTAACTGATGTTTTGGCCACTTTGGCTCAGCAGAAACCAGCTGTGAACTCAGCAGATTATTACTTTTTAAGTGGATATTGCAAATTTATTAGCAAGCAGTTGCTTATTATTTTCCTTTTAGCTCTGTTTTGGTCTCCACCTACTCCTGAGAGAATTATTTGACTATGTAGCTGCTCAATGCTTTATCTTTGTCTGCGTTTTGGTACTTTTTATTGAAAACAGCAGCCCGTTGTAGCTGAAAATGGCACTATGAGAGCACAGAGTAGAGTGATGAACCAGAAAACCAAACGGTGAGCTGAATGCAGCTGAATCAGCACCTTGGAGAGGGCCACACAGCTCAGTCCTTCTAAATAGTAGTACAAGATTAAGACTTCTCAAAAATAAGATTATTTTGCCATTACAAAGTTATCCTTATATTCAGTGTTTCTGACCAAAACTCAATGCTTGTACTTCTCTTCCTCTCTTCCTCCCTTTTGCTGGCGCATTACTGCCACCAGTTTTTTTGCAGGTTTAATCCTCTTCAGTTTATATGGTCCTAACATGCACCTTGTTTTAGTCATAGATTGGTATTACTGTAGTCGGCAGGAATGTGTATTGTATCACTCAAGTGCTTGTGGGCATATACATGTTATTCATAGAACACAAGATACAAACAATACAGGGATCCGCTTATCATAGCATTGTTTTACAGCACCATTAGTAAAACTAGTCATAAAAGAAAACTAGTAAAAAGCTAAACTGGGTTCAGCTAAATGCTTTCCTGCATCCTACAGCATTCAATGCAAACGCAGGTGAAAATAAAATGTTAATATTGTCATATGAGAAACTTGGCCTCTGTTAGCACAAGATACAGGAGTATAGCTTTAGCTGGTCTTATAATCATTTCTGACCATTTGGCTTCAAAGTAGCTTCTCATGTAAAAATGCATTTTTACACAAGCATGCATGCAACTCATCGGTTATCATACTGTCATTACTGTAGATTCAACATTTGATACTTTATTGTCATCTTTGAGATATTTGATCTCTCCGGTCACAAGGAAATCTCCTCCACATGCCCAGAGTCCTCAAAATCTGGTGAGATGGCATTCAGTAACTATGCACCTAAAAAAGGTTCTGATCTTAGACCAGCTCCAACACTATGTTCTTAGAGGAACACACCGTCTTTGTTTGTTTGTTTATGTGTGTGTGTGTCTGTACATGTATGTGTTTGTGTATGTGTATGTATGGACCTTTGCACATTTTTTAGTAGAGACTTAAATGGAGTCATGAATCATTTTGCTGTCATATTTTCATGATTTCATTTCATATCCACAAGTTCTGCCAAACACTAGATCCCAATGTGTTCATTTAATTTGTTTTCTGATGTATTACCTTTCCATGACTTTAATTTATTTATGGACTGTGCCGTTTAATAACATATATACATATATAACATATGATACTATATAAGTATATACAGTATAAGCATGTGCTATGTAAATGTACTCCTTGGGCACCATTCCTCACCACACACACACACACACACACAAGTATCCACACAGACGCACACACAAACACACCTGGCAGGTGGCAAACTGGCAATTAGTCAGTTTCCTCAACAAACCTTTCAACAGTCTTCCTACAGTATGACCTGAGAGGACCGAGCTGCCTTCACGCACACACACACACGCACACGCACGCACTCCCCCACTCACATCTCCTCTTGCCTCCAACTCCTCTCCTCTGACCTTCCACACCCGCCCAGCGAATCAGAAACCGCTTGTCTCTTTTTCTTTGAGTCAGCACTCTTGTTTCCTTTCCTCTGCTCTCCTTCCTTTCTCGCACTCTGATCAACCCCCCTTTGTCTCACACACACACAGACACACCTTCCTCCTTTGATGTGGCAGCAAAAGCGTGCAGACACACATGGCCTTGAGGAAGGAATTGGGAAGAAATTGGAGGGACGGCGGAAGATGGAGAGCATGAAAAAAGATGCAATAGAGAGACAGAAGGAGAAGGCAAGAGAGGAGTGGATAAGGAGAGATGAAAAATGCAGTGTAGAGGTAAGGCAGGTTATCTCTGGTTCCCTTTGGAAAATCCCCAAACGCACAGCGAGGGTCTGGCAGTCAAGGTGAGAAGCAGAGGGCATCCCTCCCTCCCACTCTTCTTCTTCCCCCTTGTGCACCCGCCTGCACCCTCTCCAGCTGTTCTCATTACAGTGTGTGTGTGTGTGTGTGTGTGTGTGTGTGCATATGTGTGTTTGTTTTTAGTCTCCACTCATATGTCTGTGTGTATATTTGTGTCAAAGGGTTATTTCATGCACATATCTTGTTTATTTGTCCTTTTGTGCAGTCAGATATCATCATGTGTGTTTACATATGTGTTTTTTGGAAGATTTTTCTCATGCTTTCCTGTGTGTGTGTGAGCTGTCATATGCTCGTGTGTGTGTGTGTGTGTTTTCTGGATACTGTAAGTGCATCAGCCTTGGTCGAGCTCCAGCGCTCCTCAGGGCGTCCCTGTAAATGCCAGAATGTTGGCACAGATGAGGACCCCTCTCTGCCTTAACTGCTTAAAACTTTGTTCTCTTCTCTGTCAGTCAGCAACTCATGAGGGTTCGCAAGAGCACCGAGAGGCCTAGGAGGGGAAAATCAGACAGAGGAAGACAGAGAAAAGACCTTTAAAGCCAGCGGTTAGGTTGCTGTGAGGTCTGTTTGAACTCATGGTGAGCTGGGAGAAATGTAAGATCATTCAAAGATCATGTTGTCTTGCTTTTCAAACCGCGACATACTCTGTGTTTAAAGGCAGTAAAGTATGTCAGCAGACACAAACAAACAGAAGAACTATCCAGTTCTTCTGTTTGTTCCAAACCAACCACCTTGAAGGTTAGGATTGGTTCTTGACCTGGAAAACAGCAGTTGACAAACCAATCACACCTTCATGTTTCTTTGGTAGCGTTTCTGGAGCTTTCAATCATATCACATGACCTTCATAAGCAAATGGAGTGCTCAGCTTTAGACAAAAAGTATTTTTATGTTAACAGTGGATCATATTACATTACATTTAGGCTTTTAGCAGACGCTTTTATCCAAAGCGACTTCCAAATAAGAGCTTTACATAAAGTGCATCGAACCATGATTCAAAACAACAAGATAAAAGGTTGAGATCAT
Source organism: Nannoperca obscura (assembly GCA_036024295.1). NCBI lineage: Eukaryota > Metazoa > Chordata > Actinopteri > Centrarchiformes > Percichthyidae > Nannoperca > Nannoperca obscura. The sequence continues at coordinate 19,290 of JAVQJL010070945.1, forward strand.
ATGGTGCATGACACCCAACTCTGCAGGTTCCCTCAGCTCTATCGTCTTTCAGCTCATTGTTTTGGTTGCCGGCCCAAATTTTGAATGTTTGGTTCACTCTCTCACTCTCATCACACTACTGTAAACTACCTGTCCAGCAGAAAACAGCAGACAGACAAATTAGAGACTAGCCAGCAGGGATGGGACCAAGCTGTTATTTTGCAAGTCTTTGATTTAGTCACATCGAGTCTAACGTCATCAGATTTTTGTCTCGGCTGATTTGTGTCTGACTCGAGTCCAAGTCATGTGACTCGAGTCCAGATCTCTGTAGCAAGTGAAGATATAGGGGAGGAATTGGCAGCCAGATATTTCTTCATGAGTTGGTGGAGAGCAAAGCAGCAGCAGTTTAGTTTGGAAACTTGGATCAGACAAAACAATCTTGTGGATTTCTTGTGGTCTTTTTCCTTCTTGGTAAGGACAGAAAACTAAATGTAAAAGCTCTCATGAATGTATAGTTAATACGCTTTATCTGACTTTATGATGTCATCAAGAATAAATCACAATGCAAGGCATTTTAAAGGAAGTTGAGTGATTCTCTAGAATATATCTTGCAATTTAATTATCTGAACATTTGTATGTATTAACTGTTATGTGCTAATTTGACTAATAATAAGGCACAGTCTTGTATGTAAGTATCAAAATGTTTGATGTTTAATCCAGACTAACATACAACAGCTAAATGTAAATTATGATTGTTTACTGTCATTGTTGCCTGTGGAATGGAAGAAGCTGGATAGTCACACAGCAGCTATTTGTGTCTGTCTACACCGGGCTTGAGCGTTGTGGTGTGGGCGTTGGCTTGGTTATTGACAGGTGCAGGTGTTCAGCATCGGCAATGGGTGTTGGGCGTCAGCTGCTGTAGACAGTTTGATTAGGTTTATGCACCGACACTACCTGGTCAGGTTTTTTTTGGCTAAAAGCCTTTATAGCGCGTGGTTAACATTGTAAAACAGTTACAGTTTGGTTAGGTTCAGAAACTTCTCAGGGCTAACTTATGCCATGTGCAGCATCAACAGACGATGGATATTGACGGCCACAGGTGTCTATTTTTGGCCACATGGGTTTAGTGCGTGCCACAGATCATCTAGTGTTAGCCGCGGGTGTTTTTTAATGACAGGGCATTCCACCCTAATGTAAATAGCATTGTTGGCTATGGACACCTGGGTGCTTGTCTCTGCAATGTTATACCCGGGTGTAAATAGCAACATTGGCTATTCAGCCCAAGGTGCAAATAGCATTGTTGGCTACTGACACATGGGTGCTAATAGCATCTGCATTACCATTATTATTAAACAGAGTTGTGAATTTCAGAAATGATCAGTTTGATTATCAAGTCAAACTCTAAATCAAACCCAGTTATAGTTTATATGTAAATATACTTGTATTATATTGAGTCAAAAACACTGATCGGCCTTGAGATGAGACTGAAGTTGAACTACAATATTTTGCCCTTCTTGTTTTTGCAGTGTGCTGTCCCACAGTAATACAGCAGACTCACACACAGCCACATTGAAGATGACACATCCCTTTTTTTCAGAGTGAAGCATTTTTTTAAAATCTGTGGGAAAAAACACAGCTCTGTTTACCTAGTTGCACGGCAAGTCAACCAGAAGAATGTCGCTTTTAAAACTCAAGCAAACAGACTGTGTTCGGGTGCTACTGCGGGACTTGACAAAGCTGCTTTGAATGAGAGGTTGTTTTTCATTTAATGGTTGTAGATGTTGCTGTTTTTTTAGCGCTTGAGCTGGATAGTTTATCCACTGGTGAATGCTGTCTTGGAAACGGAAGTTTTTATGTAGACTGTTTCTGAGTTTACTAAATGCTGAGTGATGGTTTCTACAAAGAATTTGAAAGAGCAGTGCTGATGATAACACTACAGAGAATGCCAGCGGGGCTATGTGTTCTGCACAAATTAATAAATGACAATTACTCCTATCTTTAGACAATTATTTTGCAAGCTCCTGTGATGCTTCCTCAGCTGTTTGTCCTCAATTAAAGTTGTTTTTTTCTGCTCATTTGCTCAGATAATAATCAGCTTTGCTGGTAAACAAGCTTTTATACAGCTAACCTTGCTCTGTGTGCTTTTAGTGCTGATTCTTATCCTTCTGACAAGAGTTGCATCCGCAGGTAAATATTTCATCATTCCCTAAACAGGGACAAAAACGCCCCACTTTATTTCACTACAGAATCCTGTATTCTCACTGCTTCATTGTTGTGCTTATAACCTCTGATCACAGCTTTATTAACCTATGATTTAGCACAAAAAGAACTCTCACAGCTGTAGAATAACATCAAATGGCACTGATATTTACTCATCTTACATCTTCAGATGTCCTCAGTGTATAGTTATGATAGACAATCCTTTACAAATAATTGCATCCTACATAAATATCATTTTGGGGCCATGAAAGCTGATTTTCTAAAACTACTTCTGCCTATAGAACCACAAAAAAACAGCTCTCAATTCATGATCAATCCAATATATTTTTATAACCCCAGCCATCCCTTTAAACTTTTTTTCCCGCAGGATATTTTAACGACAGTTCCTTTTTTTTATTGGATTATGAAGTAAAGAGACAGGAGGGACAGGGCAGAGACGGGGAGGCTGAAGATGTGATCTGACAGACAGTCGGTGGACTCAAGCAAACCTTTGACCGTCATCATGACAAACTAAAGCAAGAAACAAAGAAATGAAGAAAAATATTTCCCATGAAAATTTGTGTAAAGTAGCATGAAATTGGATTACTCAAGTAAAGTACCTTTACCCCAATATTACACTTAATAATGCTTACCAAAAGTTTTGGAATTGTTCCAGTTGATTGCCTGAAATAGCTGCGAAGTAATTCTTCACTAAAAGTGCTTGTGTTGCCACTCACAGGCTCAGATTGTAATTTGAAATGTCTGACAACATTATGGAAAGGATTTTGTTTTGTCTTCCCCCAACAACTCAACCTCTCGCAGGATTTCAGAGCAAGACTTTCCCTTGAGCGAGACGTTCTGTTTCTGGTTAATTCCAAAACTTTGGTAAGTATTACTCATTTGTAACATTTGTCCTGGTTTAAAATATCCTTTAAGTTCCACCACTACATGCAAATTATTTAGCTCAAAAATTACAAATGTTTGTGATTGTGTCACAGAAATAACATACAAAGGCACACCTTTTGCTTTTAAAAGTTATTAAGTTTATTAGAAAATAATAAAAACAAATAAAAAATGTATTTCTGTAAATTGACACTACCGACTCTATTTAAAAAGTATAGTGGCATTACATTTGGGCTTGACTTGGGACTTGCTGGTCTTGACCATGGACTTACCTGTTCTTACTTGGGACTTGCTTTTAACTTGCATTACAATGATATTGTCCCACATCTGCTGAATTCAAAGTCTAAATATCTATCTGTCCGATCAATTGTAAACATGGGCATTGGCCTACAAAAGCCCATTTGGCTTGAATGAGGCCGTCCGACCTCCCAGTGTGCATTTAGTGCCGTCCCAACTGCGACAGGAAAGCCAGTATTGATGAGCTGCAGTTGCTGACATATAAGTGCAAACAGCATTTACTGAAAGCCTTACAATATGAACACACCTCATGTATTTCTCTACAAACACACATGTTAGCAAACTCTCGCAAATACAGGCCCGTTCATACATGTTCCCTATCTACGCTGTGAAATACATTTGTCCTCTGGGACCCGGTCGATAGGCGTCTACGACATAAAGCCCCTGGATTAACCTGTGGGTGCCCGATCACAACTTGTAAGTCGCTTTAAATTCTTCATGGTCGGTTGCGTCGCCGAGTCGTGCGTCCAATCAAAGCCTAATCCAGGTTTTTTTCTGGACTAATGCCTATTGACTTTTCACAGAGGTCTTACATCTGAATCAATTCCCCAGCTGAGCGCACGGGAGGCCCAATGGTTAATGGCAGCAGTGTGCCTGCGAACAGGGCTGAATAATGTCTTTAGGTGTCAACGGATGGAAATGAGACAAGGGTGTGTGTCATTACTAGAGTAATAATCGAACTGTACTTTCCCTGTGTCTCCTCCCTCATCTCTAATGTCGTCTTTTCCCCATTTCTTTCTCCTCCTTCACTTGTTCCTCCCTCTTTTCTGCTGCTGCTCCCTCTCTTTCCCTGCATCCCTCTCTTTCTCTCTTCTGTCTGTGGGAGTGAATGATGAGGGAAGCAACCAGTCCATCCGTCACTGTTGATGTTGCAGCCTCTGTGTGTGTGTATGTGTGTGTGTGTGTGTGTGTGTGTGTGTGTGTGTGTGTGTGTGTGTGTGTGTGTGTATGCATGTCATCTGGCGCCGGTTGGCCTCCCACTGATGTAAGAGGGATCCGTCATGTCTCTCTGTCACAACAGCAGACACGCATGAATGGATGTACACACACACACACACACATACACACTCATCTCTTCTAACACTCTGTGTGGAACAGAGGATTTAAGTAAATGTACTGTCTGGTCATAGATACTTTTTATTGATCCTGACATGATCTGATAAGCGAGTGTGTCTCGCCCAGTTTTTCTGAGGAGACTTTTTACCGTCTCTATCTATATTTTCTTTTTCTCCCTTTCTTTTCCTATCTTTTCTGGCAGATATTTTGATGTAACACTGCTGAGTGGTTTCCCCCTACACTGAAAGCTGCAGATGTTGACCATGGCCGAATCAGCATTAAGAGATTTTGTGAAATCAGGACCTTAATATCTTTCTCAAGTCAGTTAAAAACAGCGTTTAAGGCTGCTAATAGGCCCTGGGTTCAACTCCAGGCAATGATGTCATATTGCAATATTGTTTATAAATATTGGTCTATATCTATTTCTACATCCTTAATCATATAATGCAACATGATGGGATGTCTGGTGGATGGAGTTTGGTGCATAAAAGCAGCACAGAAACAAATGTGCGGTTTTGTGGCTGTTGTACGACTCGAGTGGTTTTCAGATTGTTAAAAGAGGCCCTTTGGGTAGAGCTGAGCATTGTGGAGCGGCAAGTGGACACGAGTTCATTGTGGAGCATCAACAGCAGCAGGAGCAATGACAGGAGCCGCAGACTGCCTGCATGTTTGGAGCAGCCCCTGCTGAACACAAGAGGAACTGCAGCAGTGATACTAAAGTCTGGTTTGTCTTTCAGATGAAGGGAGTGAGGGTGAAGGCGACAGTTAGCTTTCATTGTTTTTATTTAATGGAGACTTCAGTATCTCGTTAGACGAACTAGGTGAAAAGGTGTAAGGGAGCCTTTTCTCAGCTTCTGATAGAGAGGAAATGATCCGTCTGAAATCAGCCTGACGTCTAGTCAGAGTAAAGGCTGTGCAGACAGATGTGCACCTGTCCCCCGTGTGTCTGCTGTGTGAATAATGTGTCTCTATAAATGACTGTTTAATAGTGTGTTATCTCATAAAGCAGCATTGCTGATGGCACCCTGAGTGTGTGTTAGTGACTAAGTACATGTGGTTGGCTTCTGGCCAGCACACAAGTGAAGAAGGACTGATTTAATTAGAATTAATTTTGATAAAAGCGACGGTTGCACTTTCCTATACAGCAGCAGTTACTTTGTTTTTCAAATATTTACAAATGCTAGATGAAAAATGTATAATGATGAAAGGTTTTGGACATTTTTAGACCATTCTTCTGACATTGCAAACACACAAAAAATTAATCAAATGAAGTCCTTGCAGATGTGAGTGTGGTCATGCAATCATCCGTGCAAGCTGCTCATGAGTCTTTCTGTTTTCCTGCTGGGGGATTCAGTTAGTGTAGCACCATAAAAAGCAGCAAAGAGTTATATTACATGAAATATTGAAGGTGATTTTACAATGAGAAATCATGAATTAATGATTTTTACTGAAAACAGAACAGACGTTTGCTCATGTTTGCTGACTAGAGGTCATATTTTACCTCTTAGCATGTACTATTCAAACATGGATTTGAAATGCAATGCAAGATATTGTCAGCCATCTTCTTATGCATAATCACTTTGAGTGCAACAAGTGTTGTAATATCGTACTGTATTGCGTTCTCTTGCTTGGACATAGTTTAACAAGACCAAATCTGCTCAATCCCTGTGAGGGGAAGGGTGAAGTTTTTCTGTTTAATTGCTGTCAAAACTGTCGACACATAGGTAAGATGACAGATGGGGAAACAGCTTGGCTTTAATAAATCAGACCGGCCTATACTCTTTAAAGGAGATGGATTATATATGGAGTATATGCATTGCTCATAGACACTTTTGTTTAGGTTAATGCAAATACACAGCCATTGGTAACATTAATGTGCAGCAACAAACAGACTGTACAAATGTACAATTTTCCCATTTGTGATGAACCATTATTGGGTTCATTTCTTGTGTTGTCCACCTAATGCATGACTCTCAATATGAGATGATTGACATGTGTTTCCTTGGTTTCAGCATATAATGACAGTGGAAAAGGTTTAAAAGTGAAACATAGAAAGTTGTTTTTGATATTGTCATTGTCAACAGATACGTAAGCAGCTGGAATAGCCTCTTTGATTTCTTTAACAACTTAATAATTGTTAGTAGCAGTCCTACAATTTTAGTATGGACTTTTCTCTAATCTCTGTATTTTAATAGGAGAAGTTTAAGGGGGAAATGTCGCATTGGTGGAACTGGAGTAAAAAGTAGATGAGTAGTGGAGTAGTATAAAGTAGCAAAGCAAAGCAAAGATATCTCACTATTGTACTTAAGTGTACTTTCCACTGCTGCACCACTGGTCTTGCCACTGTGACATTTTTTGGCCTAACTTGGCCTATGCTATATATGGACTACACAGAAACAGTGTGAATGGCCACAGACCTATTTGATCTCTGATCAGAAAATCTGATTTTGCCTGGTGGTAAAAATCCAGTCTCAATCTTTTCTCTCATGATGATAATGGCTAATCTAAAAGACCTCCATTGCACACGGCTGGTCACAGATTGGTAATGATGCAGCCTCAACACACACAGAGGCACACATATATGGCCAGATTCTGTTTAATTCATGCAATTAATCAATGAATGAACTTGAGCATGTCTGTCTTGGGGGTGTGTGATCAGACAC
>JAVQJL010070946.1:0-24475 GCA_036024295.1 Nannoperca obscura
AGTGAGTGAGTGAGTGAGTGAGTGAGTGAGTGAGTGAGTGAGTGAGTGAGTGAGTGAGTGAGTGAGTGAGTGAGTGAGTGAGTGAGTGAGTGAGTGAGTGAGTGAGTGAGTGAGTGAGAGAGAGAGAGCATTGTGTGGGGTGTACAACATAAACAATGGGTTGGGGTAACCTGGATTAATGCATCATTTGGACACGACGGCACAGCGAAAAAAGCAGGTCAGATTAACCAGGACAATGGGGGTGGGGGTGAAGGGACAAAGAGAGGGAGCTAGAAGGATGAGAAGAGGTATAAGTGGGAAAAAACAAGGTAAAGAAGCAAGGACGAAAAGAAATACAAGGGTACAGCGCAAGAAAAGCATCGTTCAAAGAGAAGCGGCTGTCCTGTAGCCAGAAGCATATGGAAAGTCATGCTGAGAGAAACAGACGGATGAAAAAGGAGATAGAGAGACAAGAGGAAAGGAAATAGAGAGAGCAAAATGCCAAATGAGGGAAAGAGATGAAAAGAAGAGGGTACATGTATCAGAGAAATTGGCAGATTGACAGAAAGACTGAGTGAAGATGGCAGAGAGAAAGAAAATACACTTTGACCTTGGACTGTAGGACTGTGTGACTGCACGCGCACACACACACACACACACACACACACTCACACACACAAGGACGCAGTCAAACAAACTATATCCAAGTGCCTGCTAATATGTTTGGATAGATAAGTGTTCCATTAATGTTATTGTGGCTGTCGTGCAGCCAGCTGGTTGACTGCGTGCTTTGTCTGCTCTAATAAAAGCCAAGTGAGTGTGAGTGAGTGAGTGAGTGAGTGAGTGTGTTTTGTGGTACATTCTTAAGCCTGCACACAATCAAAACAGGAAAACACATTTCACCAAAAAAAACACATCGACACCAAACAAAAACTTCACCTCCACTCTCCTCGGTTAGTACATTTCAACAGCGAGAGAGGACAAAGCAGGCGGGCCCAGGAAAGCCCCCCCCCCCCACACACACACACACTGAAGTCACTGGCTGCCCCCTTTGCCCCCCCATCACGGTCACAAAACTGCACACTGGCAAATGCAGCATTTTTCAGGGTCAATAGACCCATTATCATTTAAATCTTGCAGTAGCAGCCTAAATTAAAAAGTCACATTAACACACACACACACACATATGCCCTTACAAAACAAATAAACATTTGCATGCTTGGACTCCCATCAACTTTGTCGCACACACACAAACACACAAAACTGCACTTTTGTCCCAAGGCTTCAGCTCCCTCAAGGCCAGCTCACACAGTCAATCCCCCCGTTCTCCACCGCCGCATCACAGCCGCCCCTCTGAAGTGACAAGTCCACCCACCCCCACCCCTCTCCTGCATCAATGGGACTTCAAGAGCACAGAGGCACAAAAGACTCACATACATACATTTCCTTGAAATCTCAAAGCCCCACACCAGCGGATTGCACAGCCACAGAGATCAAACTGACCTCCCATCACATACATACTCACTCACACACACACACACACACACACATTACTCCGCCACCCTGCTCGTGTTGGCAGTCATTAACCACCTGCCCTGCCCATCACCCATAGCAACACCACATCCCCCCCGTCCAATCACTCTCTCACCACCTCACCATCCTTTCATCCCATCATTCCTCTGTCTCTCCCGTCGGCTCACTGGCATCCTCTCTTGAGACTTCCATTACCCGTCTCTCAGGTCTATTGCTTAGCGGTGGACACAAGCATCACTGATTCAGTGTTCATATGTATGTATGTATGTATGTATGTATGTATGTATGTATGTATGTATGTATGTATGTATGTATGTATGTATGTATGTATGTATGTATGTATGTATGTATGTATGTATGTATGTATGTGTATTTTAAGATGGATTACTGTTTAAATATGTTTAATAAATGAGGGAAAAAAATTCAGATCAAGAAAAAGCAAACAGAAATATAAAGAAAAAAAGCAGGCTTAGTTCCTGTTTCCACAGGACATGTGAGCGAGTGAGGAATGCTGAGAAGAGGCAAAAATAAAGACAAAAATGGAATGAGTGCTGAAAGTGGTGAAATGATACAGGAGGGATGTGAAAATGGCCTCTTGGTACCTGGGTTATGGCCTCCACCACCGGCTCTGGGAGCGGCCCACTGTTGCCTATACAGGTCATGCAACCATAGCCAACAACCTCAAAGCTAACAGGGAAGACAAAACGATCAGTTATCAAAGACTAGTCCGAGTGGGGCAGAAGCAAAGTAAACACCAGCTCTCTGCAATATGACGTTATACACTGGAGACTACAGAGATGTGACATGCTGCTCTGACAGTGATGCTGAGTTCAAAGCAGACTACCTAATTAGATGCTAGTTAGAAGTATTGCGGTGAGATGAATCTTCAACCTGTTAAAAATCCAACAATGTCCCACTTGTAACAAGAGAAGTGTTTAAGAGCGAGCTGTAACTCTTATGTTTGTAATGGTGACCATGACTCTAAACTCTGACTCATCATGGTCGTTGATTAATAAATGCATACAAATGCAATACCAGGGACATCCAGCAGACGTCACCATGTTCACTGCTTCTAAATGATTTTCAGCACACTCCTCAGAGTGATTCACCTCTAACACACAGCCAGCTGTCTCTTTTCTGTGTCAGTAATCATCGAGCAGGACGGTGTTGTGGCAGTGTTGGATTTACAGGAGTTCTGGATCAATGTGATGACGCACCGTCATTTGTCAGCCATTCCATTCCCTGGATGAAACGGACCATCTAGAGGTTTTATTTACAAACCGTCTCAACTGAATTTCCAGTATATTTGATTTATTTATATCATGATGTACATTTAAATGTACTTAAAACATTGATGATGATATAGAATCTATATTGTCCACCTATTACTATGCACTTGTGTAAAATATACTGTTTAATCAAAGCAACACGTGATTGGTGAGGCATACATACATAACATAAACAAACATTACTGATCCTTTATATAGGTAGAAACTGAGTGGACTATTTGACTGTTGAAAATGCACTGGTGTCACATCTTTGGCATTTCTGTATTGCAACTAAATGTTACTTACTTATCAGCAACACTATTCAATAAGCTGTTGTCTGCATTAGAAATGCTTCCCCAGGGCTTTCAACTGTATCTGTCTTCCTCAGCAGATGAAGTTTGCTCAGATGTCATCAAATATGGAACTTTTTTCACGTGATACTGTATTATTGTAAAAAGTGTACAAATTGTATTTCTCAGCCGTATCCATGACAACAAAGCAAACTCCATCTACTGAGGAGGTCTACAGAAAGAGAAGTGAGTGAAGGAGGGATCTGAGCAGCTCACCCCAGCTGAGAGAGGTAGTCCATGACGCCACTCTCCTTCAGGTAGTAGGTGACGACTCCGCTGCCAGGAGACAGGCTGGTCTTTATGTACGGCTTCACGCTCAGGCCACTTTTTATTGCCTTTTTTGCAAGGAGTCCTGGAAGAAGAGCATTTCTCTTTAATAACTGTCCGGAGTGAAGTGGCAGTCCTCAGCCTCCACTCGGAGGACGACACGCGTCCCACAATCCCAGATGAAGAGGAGTAGCGTACACCGACCTGCTCCGAGCATGACAGATGGGTTGCTGGTGTTGGTGCAGCTGGTGATGGCAGCGATGACCACTGAGCCGTGGCTTAATGTATACTCTTTGCCATTAAACTGGAAGGGGACCACAGTGCTGAGAGACTCAGGAGCTACCTGGAAACCCTTGAAACCTTGCTAAAAATGTCCCAAAACAAAATGAATAGAGTTATTTTGTAGAGTCAACCGGGTGAAAAGAACATCAAATGAGTCATGGACACACGTTCAAGCTAAATGCTGGCTGTTTAAATTGTTCCATACTACAAAAACATTACTTGAGAAAGCACCCATATAAATAAATATCATGAATATAAATGAAATTGTCTATATTTTTATTTATGTCAGGAACTATCAAATTAAGAAATAAGTAAAGCAGCTCAACCCACATTTGATGCTAGCTTTTTTTGTTTTCTAGACTCTGTGCTTCAAAACACATTTCAGTCACAGATTGGATACCCCACCCTTCTGACAAGTGCTAACAAAATGACATCTGGCACCACAGTCTTACGTCTCCTGTCCTAATTAATGTGATGTTTATATTATTTTCTCTGGGCACTTCTCAGAGGCTGCCTCCGCACTTGAATGCAGAGAATGCATTTCCCTACGGGGATCAATAAAGGAGAACTGAACTGTTTTGTAACAATTTGCACTTGAGCCTTTACATTTATACTGAATGTTTTGTGCCCTTACTTTGCACACTAGTCCTTTAGCAGTCTTCAGAGCATGCTACATCTCACTACACATCTGTGATAAATGCACTTTTGAATCCTTGGTTCTTCATGATGCGATCATGCATGGTGAGCGGACTGGTACCTACCTTTGCTCTCAGGCAGGTTTCAAAGTCTTCTTTCATGTCGGACACAGCAATTCTGTCCTGAGGCCTTTTGGGGCCGCTGCAGCATGGAACCACTGTGGTCAGATCCAGCTCTACAACCTGACAGAGAGACCAGGGTCTACTAGTTGCAGTGGTTCATAGTCAGGAATAGTCTGCTTATACATTTATAGTTGAAACTGTTGGTTGGCTTGAGAATGATGCAGAGACTGACCTGAGTGAAATCTGGATCCTGAGAGACGTCGTTGTAGTCTCGGAACATGGTCACTGCTTTCAGGTACTTTGTAATGTAGGCCAGCTTTTCTGCATCGCGTCCTGAAGAAAAGAAAACAGAGACAAAGCTTGAATTCTGTTTCTTGTGTTCAATCAGTGAGCTGTCTTAAATAAATGAGGCATCCCTTTAAGTCCAAGTCTCAAGGCAGGTATTGAACTCTGTAGCAGTATTGCAGACGGTCTGCCTTTTCTGCATCTCTGGAATGTCGCTACACTGACACGTTTGAAGTGCACGCTGGTTTTTAAAACCCCAAAATGGTGGAAAATTAAATCCTGTGCACATTGATGGTGGCTGCAGGAAACATGTAGAGGTGCATACATCCATCATTAACTTGGGACACCTGAGCCACCATGCAACATCACTCCCATGCTCTGCAGCCTGGCACTCACCGGTCTGCTCAAGGTACTGGATGCTGACATCGTCCACAGGGAAGAAAGCTGCTGTGGCTCCGTACTCCGGACACATGTTGGCGATGGTGGCTCGGTCAGCGATGGACAGCTGAGCAACACCCGGCCCAAAGAACTCCACAAACTTCCCCACAACGCCCACCTGACGGAGGTGCTGAGAGAACAGGGGGAAGTACAACAGGAGTGGACTAGATGCTGCCAGAGAGCAACAGGATCAAACATTCGGACTCATCTGACTTTGAATGTTCGATTGGTGAAGGGTTTCTAATTACCTTAGTAACAGTGAGGACAATGTCAGTGGAGGTAATGAGCTTGTCTGGGCTCCCGCACAGCTTATATCCCACCACCTCTGGCAGCACCATGCTTATTGGCTGACCCAGCATGACAGCCTCTGCTTCAATTCCACCAACACCTGAAGGTTTTACCACAAATGTGATGTACAACTTCATGAGCAACGATCACGATCAATTCAAGGAAGCTTTAGGTTCTTTAGGTAACTGTCTCGTTATCATTAGCTAGAAGCGTATCCACTGCACTGCATGAATACACGAGGAGGCACTGCAGCGTTCAGTGAGTGTTAGAACAAAATCAGAGTAAATGTTAAAACATAATGGTCCAACGCCTGCTGCATCGGTACCTTCAAACCTTAGACAGCTTTGGTTTCCCTTTCCCAACTTTATAGTGGTGGTCAAGGAATAAAATGAAACTCTTCATTTTACTGTGTCCAGTCAGAGTTGCAGATATGGATGAAACATCTCATCACTGAATAATTTATTACATTGCTATATGTGTAGTTTTGGCATGTCTGTTTGTGAATGGCTTGAACAAAGGAGAAACATGTTCAGTGGGCTTTACAGGTGTTGGTAGATGTATTGTGAAACTTGCTAGCTGTTGTAATGTAAACACAGGACACGCTGGGCTTTAAGGTGGCACGTCTGCTCCTTGTTCTGACTGGAAACTTCTTCCTCTATAATCACTGTTAACAATCTCCACCTACACCCAGCTGAATATCTAATGTTGAGCAGCGTTCTCTTACCCCAGCCCAGGACTCCCAGTCCATCGATCATGGTGGTGTGGGAATCTGTACCCACCAGGCTATCGGGGTAGAAGTACCCATCAAAGTTAAACACCACTCTCGCCAAGTACTCGAGGTTGACCTGGTGAACGATCCCTGAACCAGGAGGAATGATTCGCATGTTCCTGAAGGCTTTCGAGCCCCACTGGGAAAGACAATATATTTAAGGGTTCAAATATCTTCATAATTACCTATACATCACACACTGTGTTTGTTACCATGTCACACCTTTAAGAACTGAAATCTCTCTTTGTTGCGGTCAAACTCCAGGTCCTGGTTTTTCTGAAGGCTATCAGATCTGAAGAAAAAAGAGCCAGTTTGTTAAAACTGTAGAGGAAGACATACATTTCATTCCCCAGTGTTAAAGCTCAGAAAACTGAAATGATGGTTATTTTGTATCTCTATGGAGATGAATACAGTATCGATGAAGGGGTGCTTCCATGGTAGAAAGAGTTTGATGAACCTGGTCTTACTTCCTGTTAAAGTCCACTTGGATGGAATGATCGATGACGAGATCAGCAGGGCAAACGGGATTAATCTTCTCTGGGTCACCGCCTAGTTTCATCACCGCATCACGCATGGCAGCAAAGTCCACCACAGCAGGGACACCACTGCCAGCAGAGACACACCACTCACCGTCATCATCATCCTCCTCCTTTAGACTTCATCAGTTAACTAAAAATAATCAATCTACAAAATCCACCTGTCCAAATCCCAATTAACTGTCACATTAATCTCAGTAACAGTCAATAAAACAATACCATTCTAAATACACCTGAGAACAAGATTTCCTGTCCTCACTGAGGACTCAATAAACAGAAAAGCATAGATTATGACAATGACAAACATGTATTTAACATATTCAGGAGTTAATAAGCCTTTGAGGTTTGTTAGACTCATGTCTTTATGGCTGCACCATTCCATCAGATGAAAATATTCTAGATATCTTAAATGATAAGGCTGATAATATTCTTCATTTTCCTTGCTGTCAACAAACCCATGAAAGACCAAACCAACAATAAATAATACATAATGACTTTCCATCTTTGTCTCTTAACCTATTGGTTCCTACTGAAGATGTAAATATATATATAAATATGTAGTTTCTTGTTGAAAAAACAGCTGCTCACTGTAGTTTTTAATCAATCGTTACTCAAACAGGAGGAAATGGTGTATTTGTTGGGGACTATTTTCAGCGGCGGTTGAAGCCACACATGGTGCTGCAGGGAGTATTTAGGACAGCAGGACGGTCGTCTCTGCCTGATAAACAACATGTCTTTCATCGGGGGGATTTTCTACGTAAAGGGTTCCATCCACTGATAACCACCTATGGAGCGGCTCACTCTCTAATGAAAATCAACAGTGTTCACGTACGTGAAGTCCTGGAGGATGACACGGGCCGGTCTGAATGGCACCTCCACAGTCTGAGTCTGGGTCTGCTTCCAGTTGAGGATGTTTTCCACATCCGAACGCTTCACCAGAAACTCGTCACAGTTCCTGACAGCAGACTCCAGGAGGACCCGGATGGAGAACGGCAGACGGTCTGAACAACAGATGGAGAGTTAACCTCTCTGGAATATAAACTGCATCAACTATTAAATACACTGACAACAAGTTCCATATCTGCTGTTACCATATCTGGGATCTCCAAGTTTGGAAAGATTGTAAAACTGCTGCTTTGGGTCCTTGGAGTCCAGGGGCTCCACTATGTGTTGAAAAGGATTATTTGCCATTGCAGACATCCTCCTCTGTGTCAGTACAAACCTAAGAGACAGAAATATAAGGCTGTTTTTAGACACCATACAACAAATAACAGAAGCAGGGGTCAAATTAAACATTTCTCTTTAGTCCACCTTTATGATTTTTCCTTCTGCCTTTCAAACATGTTAAATACACATTTGGACCAAGTTAATTAAAAAGGGGGTGCCTGGTCTACAATCTGAGATAATTTCCAGGTTTCGTGTGGAAATGGATTAGCCTTTATGGTTGCTGTCCACGTGGGTTGGTAGGGCTGGGGGTTAGTGAACTCTTGGCCTATGTGTTAAAAACCTTACATAATTAAATCTCTTCAGCAATCTGATAAAACGTTAACACGCTGCTGTACTTACTAAAAATGAACACAAACAGAATAATAATAACAGAGAAAAGTGTGATCTACTACAAGTCCTTTCCTTGAGAGGCGTTATCTGTGTGAGAGGTGAACTGATAGAACATGACAGGCCTGAGTGTCTACATACTTGGCTTGTTAGTTGCAGTTGCTAAAGATCTGCTGTAAAGTGCAAAGTCATTTTACAGATGGTAGCATGTTATGCAACACACTTAGAGCAACCAGTGCTGTACTCTGGAGACATGTGACTAATGTGACAATATGAAATAGTAATAATGAATGTGTGTGACATTTTTTGGGGGGCTTCTAACTTGAATGTGTGCATACCACCGAACACCCAAACTGCCAAGTACCAGAAGCTGGACCTGGACGTCTGCTCACACTTGAGGTCTTGTTGACATTCTTTGACCAGATGGTTCCTGATTAAAAATCTGACTTCTGGCAATTTAAGACCTTTTAAGAACGCAAAGTCCTACTATAGCTATGTTTAGTGAGAATTCTGCCTTATTTGTTAAAAGTTTTTTTTTTTTTAAGTTTTGCAGAAAAACATGTTTACATTCCTCAAATTAAGGTATGAAAAAAGTATCATAGATAACATTTTAACAAACAAAACAACTTTTAATTACAATCAAAAAGGGTAACTTTTTAAAAAGAGAATCAGTGTATTTTTATTCTAATCAGAACTACTATTACTTATGGTGTTGAGAAAGTGATTAAACTAATCCGATTCATATTCCCTTCCCATGTCCGACCCTGTAACTTGGCCCTCTGACATAAATTAGCTTTAGCTACTCGGTCAAACTTCAACATTTACAAACACATACGTTTAGCATGAAAAGACAACAGGAAAGGAACAGTTTTAGAAACATAAGCTGATGCTATTTCCCATTTAATATGCATATACACCTGTATAACATAGCATACAGCAAAAGTTAGCTAGCGTACGTCTCAACTGTTCTGCATGACAGGAAAAGGTTTCTGTCACGTTAGCCACTCCACGCTACTGTAGGACAGTTAGTGAGACAGTGCATTACATGTCGTCGGATTTGAATACCTTACTTCAGTGTGCAGCAGAGGAGACAACGCAGAGCACGGCCGTGTGTTACCTTCACACTGTCAGCAAGCTAATGTCATACAAAAGCCTCAGTTCCGCCGCCAGCAGCAACAACACTTATACGTCCGGTCACAGTTTCTTTCACAATAAAAGCATGTCGTCTAAATGTAAACTACTTTGAAAGGGTCAGTACACAAGGAAAAAAACATTTTGGGGCTTCTAAAAAATTCCACGGATGTCAGTGGCAACAGTTTTCACTGTAAACTACAATCCACACAAATTAGTAATTTAAAATGAAATTATAGATAGAAAATTGAAATTCATTGTTTGCAATATTTCAGCTATTCTATATTTGTTTCATGAAAGTCAATTTCTACCTTTAGATTGAAATTGAGAAATGGCAGCGTGTAGCAGCGCCAGCCTCTGAAATGTATGGCTTTCAAAATAAAAGTGTCCCATAGCCAGGGTCCTTAGCAGAAATTTGATTTAGGACAACACCTCCCTCCTTTCTTCCTGGGGCTGTCAACCTACCTACATTTAATGTCAACTTTAGAATGTATTCATCTCATTGTGAAGTCTAGCTACAGTAATTGTGTATATAATTGTATTTATTTCATAGCTTCATTAACAGCCTCCCATTAGATTAAATACTCTATAGCCTACCTGGCTAACAGGGTTTTAAAGGAAATTGTTGTTTACTGTTAGTTTTATTCTTTAAATGTCTAGCTGATCATCTTTTTAAGTATAGAGATGCAACATAACCCCCCCAAAAAACACAATCAAAATGCCTAATAATGAAATGGAGGAAGAAGTGGGAGCGGAGACATGAATAGAAGCTGAGCACTTTACAGTAAACCTGCTGTGAATAAAAAGTAAATAACAAGTACACATGGAGAAGTTAAAATAGTCTGAATAAAGTATGTGAAGAGTGAAATTACCTCAGCCTCAAAAAATACTTTTGTCAAATTCATAATGATAGAATCACCAGATCACACATTTGAGTTTGTCCTTGAATACATCATAAACTACAGATGAATCATCTGAGAGTTCATTTTGTTTACTTGAAATGGTTCATAAAAATAGAAAATAAACTGTAGATGTTGAAAGCCCTGGTGCAGTTCATTAAAATTCTCAGTAGGCGGTGCAATCGCATTACAATTGCTATCAGCTCCACCACCATGACAGGTACCCAATGGTGCTGCTAAGAAGAGCTCAAAGGTAACATGTAATGCATATTTTCTATTCAAATCTTATTTCAGTTAAAGTTCAGCAGGTCTTTTTTAAAGTATCGCCAGATGCCTGTTTCAAAGACTGCACTGGACCTCAACCTTCTACAGTGACAACCTGACCTTTTAGTTGGATTTAAGTTAAGTTTATTTTTTTGGCATGAACATAGCAAAAGCATTGGAACTGCAATATACAAGTATGCACAAGCATCAGATGCACTATATTTAGTGTTTGTAATGAAATACAAAAAAAATTATTTAACTTTAATATTTGAGAGAGTTGTGGTGTCTTGTCTCCCCTCATCGAAAACTCACATGTGGAACAGTCCAAATCACAACACAGTCACAGGTGCTGGGCCCCATTTTGTCAAAATAACGTAACCCGACGCCTCTTTCTGCACACAATTCATACATGCTTCTACCAAAGGTAATCCAACAAGTGATTACAAAAGTATTTACAAAAAAGGAAAAAATTACATTCTAGTAATACCAAAAGTAGTAATAACACAATGCAGAAATACCTA
This sequence comes from Nannoperca obscura, assembly GCA_036024295.1. Classification (NCBI taxonomy): domain Eukaryota; kingdom Metazoa; phylum Chordata; class Actinopteri; order Centrarchiformes; family Percichthyidae; genus Nannoperca; species Nannoperca obscura. Next base: position 11,123 of record JAVQJL010070946.1, read on the forward strand.
ATCCTGCATTTAAATGTAATTTTAGTTCAAGTACTTAAGTATTGGCATCAAAATGTACTTTAAGTGTCAAAAGAAAAAGTATTCAGAATAATGTATATTATGTTATTGGATTATTATCATTGATGCATTACTGTGTTCATCACATTGATATTGCAGCTGGTAAAAGTAGGTCTAATTTAATGTATTTATATTTTATATATTACCTTACTTTTTATACTACTGGGTAGCTTGTGATTTAAAGTCAATAAAGTCTTACATGACAATCAAAGAAATCTAGTGGAATAAAAAGTACAATTTATGTCTCTGAATTGTAGTGCAGTAGAAGAATAAAGTAGCAGAAAATGGAAATACTCAAGTAACATACAAGTACCTCAAGGCTGTGATTAAGTAACAGGAGTTAAAAACACAAGTAACCACTATATCTATACGTTTCTTTTCAGCACTGCATTGCCAGGGCCTGTCAAGCCATCATCTTTATTACTAATGTTCCTTGTACTTTGTGGATAATGTATCTTAAAATGCTGCTTAGACAAGAGAGTTACTGCAGTAATGAACAGCTTGAAGAGCTCCTGTCGACAGTGATTGCATGCATTGTAAATGCTCATGACTTGTTACAGGACTGGTTTAAATATAGTGTTAATAATGTTATCAAATAAAGATGTCAGCATTTATCACCCGTCTCCACTGAATCAATAGTAAGGGCTTGTTGTACAGTAAGCACCCAGATTGGATGGCATTCAACAACACAACACGCTTCACCCCATAATGTGTAGATAAATGATTTGTTTGTAGAATTAGACAGTTAGACTGTTTACTGTATGCATCTTTACTGTTCCGAGAATAACTGTTCATAGATAATTGAGTGCATTTACATGTGCACTGTGATCGAGCTTCAGGATATGTTTTGCACATATAAACATCATATCCTGGTTCCACAATTCAGGACAAGCTCTTATCCCTGTTTTGATATGTCTGAATATGCTAGCTGGAGGCTAGGTCCAAAATGAGAACATATGTAACAACCAAGTCATATAATGAGTCCCTTTGCTACCAAATGTGGTGCCTTTACCTTTACATTGTGGCTCTCCTGCACTTTAGATTTGTTCATATGCCACACTAATCTCTGAATTAACCACAGAGTTGATCAAAGATCAACACAGTTCATTTTCCATTTAAATTTGATCCCAAACGTCAAAAGTACCAGATGTACAGCCACGTCCTACCTGGGCTCTTTTCATGTCATCGGTTTTTACTTCATAGCTAATGAGGTGATGTTAAACTGAATGTAATTTCCCTGTGGTGTTTGTAAATTGTCGTGTAACTAATGGTGTCTCCAACCATGTGACTGTACATAAAGGGAATTTGTTACAGCATTCATTGGAAAATCAATACAAATATTTATATCACTGCATATAATGGCTTATGTGTATGTATAGATGTGTGTGTGTGTGTGTGTGTGTGTGTGTGTGGTGGGGTATGATTTAAACCAATTGTCCTTTGTGTCAATGTCACAGCCCCCCCAGGCAGGAAGGTGACAGAATGATTGACAACTCAGTCTGTACCCGTGACTGACAGACATTTTTCCATTCAGCCACGCAGCCTCCACTGTCAATGCACTGTGTGGCCTCAGCAGTTACAAAAGACCACACAATGACTTCATAAGGGGCTGGGTTCTGATGGCAGGTTGTGATTGGCTGACTGAAGGTAGTAGGTGTGGTTTAAGGAATATGAATGAATTCTGACAGGTCTGTGATGATGTAACTGTGACAGGGATATCAAGGTGATCATCACAAAATGTCCAGATCAATCAAACTGTCACATGTTCACACGCATGTAGCTTCTCTATATTTTGGCTCAAATATCTCACTATTCATTTTGATATTGTTAATGTATGATTTACAGAAACCCCAGTTTATCAATCTTTTGTCCGACGTTAAACACCATCAAATCACTACAGGACATTAGCAGATTAGAGGGAGCTAGCTGAGCAGGCTGGGTTATCTCACTCTATCAGACACTCTGACTCAGATAGAGGATGACATCACACCAGCACCATAATTATTCACTTTCCCTGCAGACATGCACAGAAGAGTCACATGAAGCAATCTCCACACTGGACTCAACACAGCCTGAGACACACACATGCTTAAGTTCCTTTTAGTAGCAGGCATGTCCTGACATTCTCAGAGGTTACAGGTGACTGCTCAGCAGTGGGCATGGTGCCACAGGGGACTTTATGTTTGATCGTGCAGAGGTAATCATGCCACTGATTCCTGCCTGTTTCACTCCGGGCACTGCTGGAGTTTCCAAACACGTCTGTCTTTGTTCATCCTTGGCATTTAGTCACATGTGGGCGCAAATATGCATGTATTACCCATACACTTACAGTCTATAATGTGAACCAACCCCAGACCCAATCAGGGATTCTTCTTACCAGATTCATTTAAGATACTTTCATATAATAGTTTTTGTTTAGTTGCTTTTTTATATGACCTGTCAGTTCTTGCAGAAATAGCAGATTCCTGTGCTGTGCTCTGAATTTTGGATTTGCTTCCATTTGGATTAAAAATTGTGCCTTTCAAGGCTGGATTAACCTGCTAGAGGAACCGGGGCAAAAATGAGCAGCTGGACCCCTCTTAACCCCAGTTTCTCCCACCCTCTGTGTAATGTGTGAAGCTTATCTTCTTGTGATTGATTTGAAGTGCAGTAAGTTGATGAAACACATTCATTTAGGTAGCCTGACAATCGGACGGTTTTGTTTCATTCATTCAAAATTATATCCTCTTTATGTTACACAATTTGTTTTTGAGAGGAAGCAGGTTAACGCATTTTACGAGGATCAAACAAATGTAATAAAAGAGTTCCTGTGTACATCTCCCACACACTGTTTTTGCTCATGTACATCCATGGATGTAACGTTAGCTAGCTGTCATGTATTAGCAAAGGTTAGCGCTCATACGTAAACACTGCAGTGAACTCTTGTTTCTCCCTTGGGGCCACTGCAGTCCTTGTTCACTAATGCTGAGGGGTTTCACCCAGCTGTGATATTCTTTGACAGGTGAACTGAGTCATTCCTGCACAATGCTAAAATAACTTCTCTGCCTGCTCTCAAGCACACACTAACGACCTTGCACACTGCTCAGAGACATGGAAACCCCGAGATGAACTTAACCTTTCTCCACTGCGAGACTATTAAAGGAGTTCTGATTTCTGATTCAAACTCTGACCTATCTAGATTATGCTGTAGCTGTACAGGAGAAGTCTTGATCTTGTCCTTCTATCTCTGATTAACAAGGTTTGCAACCTTTAAGTCCCAGATCCTCCTCCACTCAGAAATATTACATCATCCATCTTTCTTTCAGTTACCAAAGACAGCTCTCCTTTGCCTGCTGTAGCCCACTGGGTCACTAGTTGAATCAGAAACCCCACCCACCACTGATTGTGTGTGTGTGTGTGTGTGTGTTGAAGTGCAGGAGGAAAAGGGGCTCTGACTTGCTTCAAGGTCAGATGTGTTTCTGAGCTCTAATGGTTTTAAGGTCTTTAAGGAGGAGGTCTTTTAACATTTGCAGTACGGGTATTGATGTTTCTGGTTCATGTTCCTTTAACAGTGCAGTGAGCGTTGTAGCTACAATCATGCAGTAATGCTAACTGGTAAATAATACTGCAATATAACTGTCAATTACATAGTAATATCTACTTTAAAGCTGCACTGATCAATATATCTATATTAACAATGGATCAAGTGACTGTGTGTAATGTGAAAGGGGTCATTTGATGAAAACCCCACAGACAATCAGGTGTTTTGGCCTCTTTGAGCTCATTGTTTTGGTTTTACGGCCTTCGGCTTCATTTATTTGGTTTACTCTCATCGAAGTCGTTTCCAGCAGCAGGCAGCTGTTTTCAGTGAGAAAGCTCTGATCAATCCACAGTCCACTAGCTGCTCAGCAGCAGACACACAGTTAGAAATTAGCTGGTTGCTGTTTCAAGTCCCAGTGAGACCATGAAATATGATTCAGGAAGGTCAGTTTGAGTGAAAGGTCCATGAGTCGATGACTGAGGATTATACTTTGAAAAGTCATCACAGTGAGAATGATTTTATCATCTGTTGCAATGATTGTGTGGTAAACAGTAGAAATACATCTGGCCTACGCAGTGCCCTGCCAGATGACGTTACATTGTGTTAAAGCAAAGGTTCTGCCCGATACAATGTATCCATCCAGTCCACTGCCAGCAAAGTGGCTGTTGTAGATAAATGAGAAGGATGTGTTTTTTCATGCAGCGCTGTGGTCTGTCTGAACAGGGAACTAGCAGGCAAAAAGTTCATATTTAACAAACCCTACCTTCCAGAAGAAATGCCAAACTACTGATGTTTCTTTACTGTAAAACAACACTGTTGGAAACAGTGGTGTGAATCCAGTGCTACTTAGCTTTGAGAAGCTAAATGACTTCACTAATTCAGGCTCTTCTTATAATCCAAGCAATAAGTTTCAACTGGAATCAGTTAGCACCATGATTAGCTCTCACTTTTCCCAAATGATTCAGTGCCTTTTCATACAAAAGCTCTCACAAACACACTCCATCTTTTTTTCTAGATTTGGGGTATAAGGAAGCCCCTCCCTCTCCCCTTCTGTCCTGCCTCTGTTCTGGGGTCACCCAGAGGGGCAGTCAATGTCACTGCACTTAACCAGTTTAACCAATCATCTAGAACCAGGTGGGCAACCCCCCCCACCTTCCCCTTCCTAATCCAAGCACCACACCCCCTGCCAAGCATCCCCCGTGACAATCCCATCCCCCATAACCCGCTGCATGGTGGTAGTAGGCAGGTGTATGTGACATGATGGGCAGAACCTTGCTTTTGGCATAGTGTAGAAGATCATGTTGTCATGGTATCAGACACGCACAAAACAAGCAGGGGGCTGCTGCTGCTGCCGTGAAATCCACAGCAGATGTGTAACGTCAAGGCATCTTTGTGTGAGATGTGACATTGTGAGGATGGAACGTGTGAGTGGGAGGCAGGAACTTCTGACACATACACATGTATTTACGCCCTTGTGTTCATCCTACAGACATTAAATGAGGTACTTGCAATTAACTGGTTAAGCACGTTTGCACCAACAAATTGTGTTGACAACATGGGATTAATTCCCGTCTTGCCAATGAAATGTTGCACTGAGCAAAAACAGCGAGCGCTGGAGGACGTGCAGCAACCCAGATTCACACGATCACACTGTGGTATAGTGGGAGAGAGATGTGCAAAAAAAGACTTCTCTTGCTCGCTATGCAGAGCAGCGTGAACTGGGATGAAGTCAAAGACACAGAGGAGAGCGTGACAGAGAGAGAGCGCGTGTGTGTGTGTGTGTACGAAAAAGTGAGTGAGACCCAGGGAGAACGTCATCTGCCTGGAGTGGACTACCGGACTATAAGCATACGAGCACCAGCCGGAGGAAGGACAGTGGCTCAAGTATATAGCCGGACAGAGAGTCACTGTGCTCGGACAGGAAACCACTGCCGTCTCCGGTCCTCTCGCAGCAGCAGCGGGCAGAGCGGCTGAATGCTGGAGGACACCAGGAGCAGTTAGGGAGTGATTGACGGGGGGAACATGGCTTCTTCTCCGGTCACCCCAGCGTCGCTCGAAGGAGGTACACCTTCACCCACCGGGAATGAGGAGCACACTACAACCCGACAGGTAGTAGCCTGCACGTCTGTGCACCCCTTGCATGCCCGATAACGTTCCATTCACACGGATGTGTATAAAACAACATGCCGAATTTCATTTGAAATATGCCAGTTTAACACTTATTCGGGATCTACAAAGGATCATGAGTGCAAAAACGTGATTTCAGGTATAGTCTGAGTCAGCAGAAACTACACTTCAATTCGGCATGTATTTACTACTTCAATCCACCTTACTTTGAAAAGGAATGTACATTTAAAATCGTTGTTTTCAGGAACCACGTCCCACAAACTAAACAGCGATGTCTTGATCAAGAAGTATGACCCACTGTAAAAGTTCAGATTCTATTAAAATTAGTGCCCATTGGTGAATTTAGTGTACACCGAATTTAACATCACACTAAAAGACACATGCGGGCATCTCATTAATTCAATGTCATATAATTACGTGTGCTGACGTCCGAGGAATCTTAAACCTGATATATTTTGAATAGAGTTTGGTGTGGCGAATTCACGCTGCTGTCACGCTGTTTTGTACGTCGCTGACACTGATACTGAAGTGCTGGAGGAGAGTTACATGTCACATGAACAGAGGCTCTAGCTGGAAAGGCGTTTCCCTGAATGTGACACTTGCATGGCCGTCCAAATCACTGCTGGAAAGTCATGAAGTTGTCCTGGCTGCTAATCCTGTTACTGCTGCTGATCCAGAGCCAGTGATGGCGTGTATGAAGATGGTTTCTTCCTGTGCACTGTTGATAATGTCTAGTATTTAGTATGTCGCCCCCTCAGTGCTTGCAAATTAATTTTTGGTGTGTATTATTAAAATCATAGTTCTGAGCATACTGAAATAAAAAACAGAAATGTATTTCCTTATCATCTGCCTGCCACCCTGCAGGTTACAGCATGGTTGTGAATGAGTCATAGGAGAGCCATCATGTGCTTCTGTCAGATGTAGTGAGCACAGAGTTTAGCCACTGTACAGCATGTTGTCTTTGTGAAGGTGAATTTGTTTACAGCCCGCTCCAAATTGAGGCCCTCGCAACAGGTGTATGGCGGTGTCAGTGTCACCAGTGTGGCGGCTCTGATGTCCTAATGTGTACACACTGCTGGAGTGACGGGAATGCAACGTGAACACCAGATGCACAGCTTAGACTGCTTGTCCTCAAACCTGAGCACGGGGGACCTCACAGAGTCTGCGAGAAATTGCAATGCAATTTGAATTCAGAGGATTTCTATACCCAGACACAGCATGTCTGCCCTGGTATGTAAACATGCAGAAGCCTTGTCTATGTTTGGGGAATATAGAATTAGAGCTGGACATGTGGAATACCTTGTTTATAAGAAGTCTGTTATCTGAAAATACTATAATCCCATGCTTATTGTAGTGGCCCTCTACTAGCTCCGTGTATACACTGTATACCTACACACTTTTGTATTTTGGCCAGTATTTTACAGATTTAAAATGACAACATTTTAGAGCGAAATCAATCTATTCAGGTGATCTGCTCGAGGGTGCAAACCAGATCTGTGCAAACCTTTTATGGTCAACTGTAGTGAACTTCTTGTGACCAATAGCTAGCTGTCTTCACACTGCTGTCCTTTTTTGGGGACTGGAGAGCTGAAGAGCAACTCACTTGCTAACTGGCAGGTAACAAGCTAGCTAGTTTGAAAAGGCCCTATGTCCCCCGGGCCTTATGGATGAGATCGGTAAGGGCTAATTTTGCAGGTTTGACTGTGGAGATATCTAAAGTCTAGAAAACGTGTTTTGCCTGTGAGGGTGTATGTTTCAAGGAGTAACAAGCTGTAGATGAGTAATTTCCAACGCACAGTGAACATTTGACCTTTAGAATAACACTCTGAGCCTACCAGTGGCAAAATAAGCACTTTTAGTGGATGTACTGTGGCATGCGCAATTCTGTTGCAGCCATTGCAGACAGTGTTGTGGCTTCTGGCTGAGGGGACCTTACTAGGCCGAATCCAAAGCGTACTTATTGTGTGTCATTTAGCCCCCCAAATATGTAAAAATCAGGCCCAGTTTTCGAAATACTGGGATTACCTTTAAAGTCCTTGAGGGCCTTGAAGTCCCAATCAAGGCACAAATCTAGTGAGCAAATTGCCTTTCAGGTGTTTGAATGCGGAGCATTGAAGTGACGTGGCATTAACACCTTTCCTCTGCAGTCTGTGGTGACAGAGCTTGAACGCTGTCCTTTTAGTGCACAGGCCCAATAATCAAATATTTAAAGTGTGTGGCCATGCAAGGCCTGCCTGATTTTATTTTTGTATTGTTCACGGATTTCACCACATCAAAACTTGAGATCAGATTACGTTTTGTCTTTCAACCCTCAAATGAAGTGAAGTTTTCAGGCAGTCCAGTCTCAAGTGAGCACATTCTCACAGCTGTCATGTCAACGTCAAGTGTCCTGTCCTCATTTCAGTGACATAAAGGTGCTGTGTGATGTTTTTGGCTGTTTTTGCTGTCGGGAAATGTTTTGACGAGTAGGTCTTGTACATGTACGTGCAGTTTTAGGCAAGTGGCCATGCCTGGACTGGATCAGGAGCACAAGTAGAATCCTGGTGGGCCTGGCCAGCTGATTTGCGTGGAGTCTCATGCTTTCATTAAGAGGAGAAACGCCTTGGAGGCAAGTGCTGCAAATTAGATAGCAAGGGACTGAGTGTGTTAGTGTTAGTGCCGCCCTCAGCATGTCATGACATCATCACAACATCACAACTACCCAACTACTAACAAGCTAACAACTACAACTTCCACCTGACAGGTTCACTGGTTAACAGTTGGTGGCGGTAATGTACAAAGACACGTAGGTTTGCGGTAGCAGCAGTCATGGAAATAGGTTCAGGTTTGCAGATGTTTTATGAGAAAGAAAATTAATTCAACACGTTTGTTAGACCTGAAGGATGCACACAATACTTTTTGGTCTAAAGGACTGAATGTAGAGGCAATAAGAAACGCCACAGTGTCTCTTTAAATCTGACTCGAGTCCAAGTTTTAAGTCCCAAGTCTATAGCTCTGCAATTCATTGCTCCCTGTGTATCAGATTTTATTGGCTTTTATTGTCTCAACCTCTAAAAGGGTTATCTTCATATACTCAAAGATATAATAATGGCATGTCTAAAGTCTTCATTGGTCAGCTAGTATAATTATTATTAGCATTCTTGGCTGCCTCAGTCATGTTCAACTGAAAGCAACACAATGACTGCAACGATCAACAAGATTGTCTTATTTTACTACACTTATCTACCCATGCCATCAGAACAAAAAGAGAAATGCTATCATCACATCCCTACAGATGGGGGCTTTAAACCTTCACACACATTCACATTATGGAGCCACTCAGGAGCCTATGACTTCCTCCGTGCTACGCTGCCATAAAGAACAAAAGCTTCTGCTTTTCGTTTCACCTCAGAAGCTCAGGCCTAAAACAGAGGCGAGTTCCTGCTTGTAGCCATCACAGCCTTCAGCATATTCAAATGTGTGACAGTGGAGTGATTAACATTGCTAGTGTGGAGTGTGAGGCTGTGATGACAGACTGGGCGGTTAGAGGGGGGTGAAGGTATGGTTTGCCACCAGGTCTGCTCCTGTAGAGGAGGACATCTGCCACTTGTTTTTTCTGTCTTAGCCAAGGTCAGATTGTGACAGTAACAACGCTGGTGGTGTGATTCTGAAAGAGAGGGCCGGGTTATTACTACTTTGTAAGAGACGTTGTCTGACCATATCAGAAATTAAACATGTTTTTCCAAACGGCCACACTCGAAGGTGGAGTGATAATCCATGATACAGGTGGGGCTAAGCAGTGAGTTAAAACCTATAGTATAAACTGTCGAAATGGAACAACCTATTTTTAGTACTGAAATAGTCTGTTGGTACCAAACATTCATGCCCACTGGATAGCACCAATATAGGGGCGCTATCACCTCAGAAAAATAACATTTCAATATTTTCCTTTTTGGTAATTACAATTTTTTATAAAAAGGACAAAAAAAAACACCAAGGATGTTAATTTCTTAGCAAAAATGTATTTTGCAGACGGAGAGGAAGAGAAAAGAAAGCAGTAGGAGGAGTAACTGGGTAATAGACCTAGATTCTATATTAGGTAATAGGTGGGGAGATAAGAGAGGTTAGTGTGTGTGTGTGTGTGCACTGATTCATCTCTTGAAAAGATGTCACAGAGATCTCACACTGCTATGACTGTACATTCTCACCAGTTCTCCATCACAGCTCTTCTCCCATCATCTTGAAACAGATGATCGTGTTGAGAAAAGCTATTTTTATTAAAACTACACAGCAAACGCAGAATGCAGCCACGTGTGTGTGTGTGTGATTTAAAGTGAGGATGGGTTGTGCTCAGGAGCAGTAGCCAGGTCACAGTTGTGTTTGCGTGTTTGAGTGTACAGAGTCTGTCTCTGCCTCCACCTTGCAGGACATGACTTAGCATTTTCCTCGCAGAGTAGACACTTCGGAAGACTTGAGGTGCAGTACACTGGGTAATGGCCTTACGTATAGAAACAAGAACATTTAGCATATAAGAACATTTCCTAAAAGGCATTCAAAACATTTTAGTCATCATATTGTTCTAAAATGAACTGTGATACCTTGATAAATACTGTAAACACATGTGACCATAGTTTAGATTATTAATAACCTCTCCCACACCAGTGGTGTCTGTCATGCTAATGTTTCTCATAACCTGGACTACATTTCACATAAATCCCATAGTTTTTAAAATTCCCATTCCCTTCTTTCAGGGGTGTTTAGACCATTTTTGTTTTGTTTTTCAACCTACATTTACTGAATGAAAAAGTTCTGTCTCATAATAACAGCAAGAATTCAAAGTGCACCACAAATATAGAATAAAGCCTTTTTTCATTTATGGTGTAATTATTCTTTTAACAAGTTTTTCTCTCTCCTTTACATGTTATTCACAGGGTTTTGTTTTTGTCCAAAGTATCCCCATGTCCCTTAAAGTCCAACATAAATCACAGTTCATCATCTTTTTGCAGTGAAAACAAAGTCATGTCAAAGTGACAATTAAATTCATTCACATTATTATAATAAAATAACATCTTTGGAGATATATCAGAAATCAAGCAGAACATGTTTGATTGACGTATGCCTATAATTCAATTCAATTTTATTTATATAACGCCATATCATAACGCCATATCATAACGCCATATTATAACGCCATAGTATAACGCCATATTATAACGTCATCATAATGCCATATTATAACGCCATATCATAACGCCATATCATAACACCATATCATAACGCCATATCATAACGTCATATTATAATGCCATATCATAACGCCATATCATAACGCCATATCATAACGCCATATCATAACGCCATATCATAACGCCATATCATAACATCATATCATAACATCATATCATAACGCCATATCATAACGCCATATCATAACACCATATCATAACACCATATCATAACGCCATATCATAATGTCATATTATAACGCCATATCATAACGTCATATTATAACAGACAGCACATCCACCTATGAGATCAGCAGATGTCTGTAAAATCTCATTCATCATCCTGCCCACCAGCCACAACATTCCCAGCTATTCAGCCAGTCACCCTCCACTCACTTCAGTCAATATCCCACACATACACCGCATCAGAGTGGGGAGGGAAAGGAATAGAGGAATACAAGCCAATTCGAATGTTGTTAATGTTAAATGTGCATAGCCAGTATTATCCAGTAACAGAGCAGCAGTAGTTCAGGCCTGTAGATCTGTCCAACCTGCTCCACTTAGAGACAAAAACATAGACATTCCTTCATCTGGACAGCATGCTCATGTTTGTAGCTCTGGAGAACGCATCAATCAGTAGTGAGTGCCATATGTGTCCAATTGACAGATTCTGCTGGGAACAGTTCATGTTTTTCACAGCAATCAAGGAAGTATTCTGATTTAAGAGAGAAACATCCGTCAGTGAGCACTACATCAGATCTATTTGAATCACTGAACAATCCTGGAGACGTGGGTGGCAATTTAGGCGTGCAGAACCAGGCTATGCTACTAGTGCAGTTGGTTAAATGACTGCCTTTTTTAACCATATCTGTAAAGCATTGATATTTGATGTGAGTTGCAATAAAACCTCAGTGTGATTGCTTATGGGCTTAATTCAATTCAAAAATCATAACCTTGTATAACAGACAGTGTGAAAACTAGAAGGCATTCTTAAATACAACCAATTATTTCGCTGCCTGTGTTAAAACCAAAATCATTGCACTCTTTTAATTCCAGAAAATTATATTTTGTGCATCTTTACTCAGTTTACTTGTACTAGATGCAAGTAAGAGTGTCCTTGTCATTTAATTGGTCCAATGCACCTGACATGTCACACATCTCAGGGAAGTCAAAATGGTCAAAAGGAACTTTTCAGCTATGTTTGGGTTTACATGCATTGATTTTACACTGGCAGTGACATAGCAGTGAGTTGTTGTCCTACTGACTTTTCTCTATAGGCCACCACGCAGTGGTACAGTTTTGCTTTTGAGTTAAATGATTCGAAAACTATTTGATCTTTTGCCATGAAATTTGGTACACACATTCATGTTCCCCTCAGGATGAACTTAATTACTTTGGTGATCCAAATACCTGCAAAATTATTAACATTTCCACCAGCCTCAGTTGTACTAGGGTAACTGCTAGTTAGCAAATTCATGCTAAGATGGCGACCAAGGTAAACATTACTTGCTAACATCAGCATGTTAGCATTACCACTGCAAGCATGTCAGTATAATTACATTAGCATTTAGCCAAATATAACCTCACAGAGCTGGCCGTAGATTCTGAGTGTCAGCTGTTTGCACTTGTTTCATTGTTTCTAAAGAAAAAAAAATCTAAACTGTCTTTTCGGTTTCTAACCTTATCTGTCATTACTCAGTAATCAGTGGACAGTCTATCTTTCTGCTGTGTCATGTGTATAGCTGCGGAGTGGGGGTTGGTGGATTACTGGCAATCTGGCAGGTATCATACCACACAGATGTGTTGCTTAGCTGCAAGTACACAGATGTACCAAGCTCAGTTTGCTGTGTCATGCTGGTGCTTAGTAAATCCTGAATCTGTGAGACTGCACTTGCTGATCTGACTCTCTTCTCTGTGTTAGCTCATTATATCTTTAAACTATAGTTTATATCCTCCTCTCTTCCTCACTTCACACATTCTCTTTGTTGTTTTTCAGCTTTAATCTCTCATTCTCTGTTACTGTAGTTCATCAGCTCCTTTCATTAGCCAACATTATGTCTGTCTCTGTCTCTTTCTCCTCTTCCCGTCACTTCATCCCCACAAATCCCATTACATGCTTGTCCTGCGGACACATAAGCTGATGACAAACCAACCATGAGCTGTGGTGGAGCCTGAGGACAGCTGAATTAAGCAGGGAGAAACCATCACACAGATAAATACCATCATTTTTCAATTTTCTCACTATCTTCTTTTTAACATGGACATTATTTTGATTTCTGGAACATTTCAGTGACTGATTTTCTTGACCATCAGGGTCATTGATCATCCAATCCATCCATCCATCCATCCATCCATCCATCCATCCATCCATCCATCCATCCATCCATCCATCCATCCATCCATCCATCCATCCATCCATCCATCCATCCATCCATCCATCCATCC
>JAVQJL010070953.1:0-21705 GCA_036024295.1 Nannoperca obscura
TTTCTGTCAAGATGGGGTGCTGAGTGTACATTAATGAGAAATAAAATGAACTTTTTCGATTTTAGCAAATGGCTGCAATAAAACAAAGTGAAAAATTTAAAGGGGTCTGAATACTTTCCGTACCCAATGTATACCTGCGAAACTAATGACATTAACCTATTAGTCATAAGTCATCATCTAAATGTAGCCTATGACAAAAAATGTTTGCTAGGACGGTGAAGCATAAATTGCTTAACTTCACCAGTCAATTTCAGCAAATCCTTTTAGCATGCCAGGCATTTTTGTGAGCCAAAATGTTTTGCAATTCCAAAACCCGGAAAACTTGAATGTTTGATATATTTAAAGGTCTTGTAGGTACTGAGTCAAAAACACACTCAAACGCCCCTGCACTTGTTGTTGTGAGGGGTGTTGGTGGATTTGTCCATGTTTGAGCCTTTTGGGGGGGGGCGTTCTCATCTAAACAGGGGTGAAGAGTCTTTTTCTCTTTAGAGAGAAGAACAACATGCAGGGATAGAGGTAGAGACGCAAGAGAAAAAGACAGAAGAAGAGTGTGAGAAGAGGGGTGGGACAGAAGGTTAGCACTGCTGCAAGGGACACAGTGGGAAATGTTTCCTGAAGGTGCTCGGCGAGCTGCAGCAGTGTAATTCCAGCTGATACTCCTCTACATGATGAAACATGCCTCGGTTACGCATGCATGGCAGGCTGGGGGAGATTTTTAATTTCTCTTGTGCTCTTGTTCTATCTCAGTCTCTCTTTGTATACAGTATTTCCTCCCTCCACAGTCTCCCCAGCGCCTCCCGCTCACACTCTCTCCCTTCAAGCCTTTGGCAGTGATAAAGCTCTCCATTGTCACAGTGACAGCAGAACATGCGAGTTATGCCTGCCTCTTCAGGGTTGAAGAGCTCATTACAACTTCTCAGCAGGCACAATATATGTGATGTGCATGTGACACAATGAGTGAAATTAATGCAAATTCATTCTTGTTATGAATTACAATGTTGAATATTATACTTATGACTGGAAAACCATATATAAAGTGGAAACCTGCATTTACACAAGGCTCTGTTAGGAGTACTATATTCAGATTTAAAAAAAAACATGGTTCTTTGCTTGATTTCATGCTTTTTCCTACATTTTCTGTCTGGTTTCTTCCCTTGCATGATATCATCTTTGATATTTTAATGATATAAGTGGCAGATTGTAGGAACTTGGTGCCATTTGTAAAAATGACACATTTTCACCCTGATAATCTGATCAGATATTGGACTTGTATAACTTTGAAGAAAACACTACCCAGCCCCGGGCATAAAACCAGAATATTATCTGTCATTACTTTCTGAAAAAAACACAATCTACATAATTTCAGTACCATCTCAGGCAAGATGATGTGTGAAAATGACAGCGAAAAGATAAGAGCAAACTCAGTAGTGCTGAACTATTCATACATGTATCTTAATATCACTTAAAGGTTCAGTTCACCCAACTAATCAGTGGAACTACTTTGTACTGAAGAAAAAGTCCCTATATAAACTGTTGCAGAGTTACATAGGGATGAATGGGTGTTAGATTAGGTGTGTAGAGTGTAGAGCAAGACTGTGGTTTGGTTAGACACATCTTATCTTATTATCTAAACTTAACCAGTGGTGAAAAGTACAAATTTGAGGAACATCTACATGTATCATCTGTAGTCACTAGTTACTTTACAAATTAGGATTTTGCATAGAAAATATATGAAATCAGATGCATTGTTATAGATTAAACTACCTAACATGATAAAATGCTGCTTACACATTAATGCATGGGTAATCATGATCTAATAATGTAACAGTTGCAGGGGCCATTTTTCTGAATTGAGGAATTTTACTTTTGATACTTTAAGTAGATTCTCATGATTATACCTAATACTTCATTTTCAATGCAGGACTTTTATCGGGATCGGGATACTTCCTCTACCACTGACCTTAACCGAGTGCTTTGAGTTGCCACAATATGGCTTTTGTTTCCAATAGTGGATATTGTACAGCAGACTGGGTTGCACTAGGGGTTAATAAGAACATTTTGGGTGAATTGATCCTTTAAAGAAGTTTTGCACTCTCGTTTGTATTAACAACTGAAATATCAATGATGAGGCACTTTTACAGATTTTGTATTATGTCTCGCACACTAATTAACAAACAACAACATTTTTCTTCTATATTATTATTATAACAATACAAAATAATTATCAACAGAGTTTAACATACACCAAATTGCACATCATTGACTCAAGGCTGTATTGAATTCTGTATATAATATTTGTGGGTGATTTCATTTTGATAAAAAAATAATCTGTTATCACAGGAAGATGCAAGTCTCACCAGCTCCCCAATTAAATCAGAAGCTCTTGGTGGCGAGCGTTGGTTGATGAATCAATGCTACACACTCACATAAATGTAATTACTTCATTTGTCAACGTCTGGGGAGACCACATCGAGCTCAGTGTACCCAAAGCTACCAGCAGAGAAATGAATAGAGAGAACTCTCGGCCATTTTGCCCTCCTTTTCATCCCCTGTAGGGTCTGTCCCGTACAACTTAATCACAGCTATAATCATTCCGTAAGAGCAGAAGTTATCATTTCATCAATTCCCTTTGGCCCGTGGAGGACATTACAAGCAGGATATGAGTTATAAAGTAGATACTACTCCCATTCTCACACACACACACACACACACACACACACACAAATGATTGCTGTATAGTCCTCTCCTGAAGAAGGGCATGCACTATTCAACAACATGCTAACATCAATTGAAGAAGGATCACATAAAAAATTTGCCTTTTTTTTCCTCTGAGCTATGGAGGTGGGACAGGAGGGTGGTTGACATCTGTTGTTATGGGTGCTGTCACGCATAGGTGGTGATCAGGGCGTTATTTTTTTTGTATTCTAATCCCATTTTACATTGAGAGGACAGATGTTGGCAAGCTAATTAACAAATCCTTGGGCGATGTCGAAGTACGTCTTCGCATTCAGAGGCTGCAGGAGGGGAGGGAGATGTTTTGTTAGATCATACACAGTCAGCATGTCAATGCACAAGCATACACATACTACTTGTGTGTGTGTGTGTGTGTCCATGTGTGCATGTACAAGCAGTAACATTCACTCTCCCCTCCTAATCCCCTGCTTTCAGAGTGATACATGATTTTGAGTGCAAGTGAAACCAAAGGGAGAGACACAAGGCGGGTTGGAGGTGGGGTGACTCGTTTTCCATTTCCTGTTGACACACTGTGTCATCAGCAGCCATCAACTGTTGCTATTTTATGTGCAACGAGACAGAGGCATCATATTATTGCTTTGATGAATCAGATAAAAGTAACTACAGAATATTTCAACATTTTTGCATCAGAGTATGTTATAATTATCAGTCAATTTTCTCAGCAGTTGTGATGCTGTACCTTAATTAGTTATTCATTTGAACATAATTGCAGATTAATTAGTTGCATTTTTAATAATTTTCTTTTACAGCTGTTCGTCATTTTACGTGTTTTCAGTGGTTCTTTAAAGGGGCACTCCACCGATTTTAAGTGCAGTTTACTCGTCATGGGGAGTGTGATGTGTTTTTCTTAGCTCTGAATGGAGCTTTTTAAAGTCAGAGAAAAATAACCCCTGATGATGTCATCAGACCTGGACCTGGACACTATAACATTAGTTCATAGAATGCCTGTGTTTCAAACTGAGGCAATGAGTTTTAAACCTGCAATAACTGTTTTTTTTGTCCCCTTGGGGGAAACAATGTGAACACAACACTGACATATCATCACATATGCACATATAATATGGCACACTTAGCAAATAGTTAGTTATTTACACATTCAGCAGTTACGGAGTAACATTAGCATTTATTCGGAGTTGTGTTTCTGTCCACCTAGCAAAAGTAAGTCCAATATTCTCTCTCCTTTCAGCTCTGTTTTTCCCGAGGGAAGTATCTGGCTCTTTAGCTGCTAAATGCTTAACTATGTTCACCAGCTAGTTGCTAACTTTTGCTGTCTGCAGTGGGTTTTTAGACCTTTTTTGCTGAAAACAGCGGCCTGCTGCAAGCCTCCCAACTAAACTGCTGTAATACCCCCTTTGAATCCTGACTGTAGGTTGGTAATGTTTCTTTAATGTTTCTATTATAGTTTTTTAATGGTATCTTTGAATTCTTAAAAAGGTGTCTCAAAATATACTTTATTATTATTGGCCAAACATTGATAATGAGTTCCGTAATGAACAAGACAAGAAATATATTTTATACAAGCTTTTTTTCACTTGTGTAATCTACCAATCAAGTAGCCAAACTAAATGGGTGTGTCATGCATCACCGGCAGAACTGTATGTTATTCACCATCCATGTGTGCTGCATTATGCTCAGACTTTAATGTGCTGCATCATACTGCATGTTCATGAATAGGCATCTTTAAACAACTTGTTCAATAATACAGTTACACATATCTTGTGTTTTCTCTCTCACTCTCTCTCTCTTTCTGAGCTGATGACTTGACTTGCAGTGCCCTCTGGGCCTCTGGGTTAACACTCGCTTTAAGGCCTGCACTTTAGTTGACAGACACAGCTTTGGTTGTCTGATCAGAGGGCTGAACGTCCACTCACCCTCAGCAGGAACGGGGGCTGCCCATGTCATGGCTGGCGGCTAACTGGAAGGTAAAACATTAATGGTTAGGTTAGTTCACAGGGTGACGGCTCATGGGGCAATATGAGTCTTTCTCTTGAACACCCACATGGTGTATACACACACATACACACATAAATGCATACATTCATACACTTAATCGTTTACAAAATCAGACGCATTTGCTGACTGGACCCACTCGCTCTCTCAGCTCTCTTTTTCCATTGCTGTCTTTTCCTTATTTTTACACACACTTACAGTAGCTTGCCTATTCTTGTGAGGACATTGTTTTAAATTACATTCATCTTGTTGAGGTGTATTATTACCTCAACTTAACCCCAGCTACAGTCTTAATTCTTGTCCTGACAAGTACAGCTAAACGTGACCATGAAGACACCCCCCCCCACACACACACACACACACACACACACACACTCACTCATCCATATACGCAGAGTATGCAAATTCATGAGATAGTGGAGAGAGGCTACCAAATAATGAATCCTCTTCCTACTGTTGCAGTGAGATGAATGGCCAAGAGGGTGGAAATAGAATTTCTCGATTTCATAACCCGGTTCTTTTGTTGTATTGTCATCCTCCGTAACGAGGTCACCTCAAATCGCTCCTCACCCACTGGAAATCAGGGAACGGGAGTATGTTAAGAGAGAAAAGGGAAGCAAAAGAGGGCAAAATGTAATGTCAGAAATGTAGGTATTCTCGAGGGCCAATCTTAACCGTGTAGATTCTGTAGCAAATGTGTGGACGTCTTTTGAAAAGCCGGTGCTTCAACCTGCGTGCTCAGAATGAGCATGAATTGTGCTGCCCATTTGAATGTCTTGCTGGAGTGTCTGTGTGTGTGTGTGTGTGTGTGTGAAAGCATTTTTGTTAAGGTTTGTTGGTGTGCACTTGGAGCATGTGGATGCATTGTATGACTAAAATGAATTATCAGACGCTTACGAGTGAACACACCTTTGAATACATTCTGTTACATTTATTTGACTCACAATAATTGCACTTCACTCATGTGGATACAATCCAAGAATTACAAGAATCATGCAAGTAGACCAACTTCATCAAATATGCTGACCTGCTTCATGTGCTACATTTAACAACAAGGATGTAACCATGGTAGAGACATATAATTTTTTTTAAAAGTGCATTAACCACAATCCTGTGATATTTATATATGAAAATGCATTTACCTGTAGTGCCTTGCTATGCTCATGACCTTGATGATCATTTAAATCTACTAAGTTATCTATTTACTAAGTTAAAGTTACCTATTTTGGTAGCTAGCATGTTAACAAGATGCTACATGCTACATTGGGGGGACAGATGGGGTGTATGGTTTGCAGTTTGGTAGGCAAATACTAGTGTCTTGAATGGGATTCCTGCAGCCAGTGCAGTGTGTGGAGGAGCGGCGTAGCATGGGAGAACTGGAAGAGCTGCTACATTCTGGATGAGGAACAGACGTATTCTCCTGATGTTAAATAGAATATACAACTCCTCCACCCTCCTCCACCTACAGGCACAGGAAGGGGGCACTAAGTTCTCATCCTTTGGGAACCACCAAGAGAGATTAACGTGAAGTATTTCTCTCTCCACGGTGGTTCACTTCTGTAGTGCTGCTAATCTAATGCACACATT
Source organism: Nannoperca obscura (assembly GCA_036024295.1). Classification (NCBI taxonomy): domain Eukaryota; kingdom Metazoa; phylum Chordata; class Actinopteri; order Centrarchiformes; family Percichthyidae; genus Nannoperca; species Nannoperca obscura. Next base: position 6,292 of record JAVQJL010070953.1, read on the forward strand.
ATTCAGCGAGGCCCTGCATCTATTAATGGAGACCACAGCCAGATTTATCGCCCTGGTTTAACTGTATGGTAAAATAGCGCATTAAGCAGATTATATCATGGTGTATATGAAATGATTATGCTGGCTAGCAGATAAAAAAAAGAAAGGCTGAGGGGACCTGCTTAATTAAATGCAAGGTCCACTGTTATACATCACTGGTTTTCTTGTGCGCAGACCACTTAATGTAAACTGTGAGGAAGTGAGCTGTTTTCCTTTTTGCTTCTCTTTTAATAGTAAATAGCTGATCTGCAGTGTTTTATCCCTCCTTCGCCTACTTCTCCTCCTCCTCCTCCTCCTTCTCCTCCTCTTTATTCTTCTTCTCTGCTGTGTCATCTCTAGAAGCCGCGGCGCTCATATTATGCCTCAGATTTCCTCCTGCTTGCCGAATTTTCACAAAAAAGGGGCCGAATGGCTTCCTCTGTGGCTCATTCCCACAGCATCCATAATCTCTCCCTCACCATAAGAGAACAGTGCGCTTCAGGTCCATTAAACCTCCAGAAATCTGTTGTTTGACATTATTAACAGTTTGTACTGAGAATAGCTCAAATCGACACTTTATTAACTAAATGGGAGTAATGAGTGTTTGCACTGGAAAGCTATGACCTTTGCGTGAGGACACGCACTCTGCAAACCCCTGCAACTAATGACCACCCCTCCCCCTCTGGTACCAGCATATAGGCCTCACAATTCAACAAGGCATCCCAACACGCAGCGTCACACTTAACAATGTACCATGCTTCTCTGTAAAATGCAGAAGCTGTTTCCATGCAAAATTTAGGTCCTGTTTGGGAAAGACGGATTCGAGCATGATGCAGCAGCCTTTAAATAAGCCATAGATTTCTTCTCTGTTCTTTTATCAGGGTAAGTACACAAACCCTGGGATAATTCAGGCAGAATTGAATGCTCACTCTATTTTTCCATTCTGCTCCTCTGCGCTCCCTGAAGCTTTTTTTATTGAATAGCCCTAGATGTTGTAAAGAGGAAAAGTGGAAAGGGACCACCAGTGCTGCCAAAAATGCAACGTTGGCTCCAGGGTGAAGCATTCAAAGTATCAGCACCTGATAGTGCGGCCAGACTGTAAGTAATGGAGTGTATACATTGTATGTGCATGCTTTTTCTATTGTATGTATAGCATGTGGGTATAGAGTGTGAGCAGAAGAGGGATAATGATTTTTTTATGTTTAATGTTTAATGGCCTTGTCCTCGTGGTCGCCCTGACTCGGTGCCCCTTGCAACACTATTCTGAGTTACATTGCCAAGTCTAGGTAACCCACTATAATGTAGTTATAAGCACATATTGATTTATTAATGACGTATTTATTTATGGTATTATACTATACAAATAGTATGACTTACATTGTCTTAAGAAGACGTTATTTATAATATTATATTATATTACTTTTTCCATACTGTCATTCAGTATCTGTTTATATTGCAGCCTCCACTTATGGGTGCCAGCAGGAGGAGTTAAAGTTAGAGATAAATACAATCATAAACTCTTATATCTGCTTACAACTACATTATAGTGGGTTATAAACCATGTATTAAATGTTTATAAAGGTTAAATCGCGGGATGCAAAGTGAAGTGTTGCAATTACTTTTACTGCGCAAAATCAATAGTTAGTACTCACTCACAAGGCAATTAGCGTTGGTTTGACAGTGGGGTTAAGGAGAATACACCTACATTTAAATGCAAAGGGCTGCAGAAAGCTGCAGACTATGTGATATTGCTAAAATGTGAGCCAAAACTTTTTAATGGTTGCATCATAAAAATTATTTTAAAAATAACAAAAAGGGAGGCTGATCTAAAGTAGACACCCCAGCTGTGAAGAGGCTTTTGAGCTAGCGGGAGACCTTGTGTTTGCTGGCTGTGTTCGTGCCAGGCAGCCCCTTGTGAGTGCTTAACTGGTCTTTAACTGCTCTCTATCTCTCTCACACACATACACACACACGTGTATCAGGTTACCTTGACTGGCAATGACAGGGAATACAGCCATACAGTTAGGCGGGCAGATACACTTACTCATGTGAGCTGGAATTTATGCCGCAGAAGAAATGGAAGCATTTGCAGACACAGACATGATACGACCCACTATGCACACTCTCTGTTCCCTTCAGGAAATGCACACGTGTACAAATAAACATAGTTACATGCAACACGCTTCATCGTATTATATAAAAACATAAGTGGTTTCCTTGTGAGAGTGTAGGTAGAATATATAGGGGTATTTCCAAAGCCCAAGGCACTCTAAATCACTGCACTCTTAGACAACAGACTCCTAATAGGCTTCGCCTGAACTCAGTGGGAGTGAGGTTTAAAAACAGGGTTATAATGAAGAACAAATGATCTAATAGCACCCAAGATATTTAGTTGGCAAGGGACTGAACAGCCAGACTTTGTGAAATGAAAGCTGTAATTTTGATAGGTGATGTGCCCAGGGCTTGGTATATGTGAAGGTGAATAACAGGGAGACAATTTGGCTGGTGGAGAAATCTTCTGATCTGATTTTGTCAGTTACTTTTAAAAAATTTTTTTTTTACTGATTTTACTTCACTCTTTTTTTCCCCTGTCATGCCTTATCTCCCCCATCCTATCGCTCATGTCTCTTGTGCTTTCCCTTTTGCTGTCTTTGCTCAAGCATGCTTCTTCCTTTATATTGCTCAACACATATATTCCTAACCTCAAGTTACTTCTTTCTTTCCACGTCCTTTTCCTTTTGTCTGTGTCCGTTTCTTTACTGCTTAACAGGGCACTATCAGCAGCAGCAACAGATCTATAAAGTGCTCTATTTTATGGTAAGGCTTCTGGCCCCAAACAACTCTTGGACAGTTTTGTCTAGTAATGCAGTTAAAATCTGTGTCACAATTGCTGTCCAAAACATCAGTTGCTGTCACAGGCATCTGTTATGATGTGATCTAAAAGGAGAGGAAATGTATACAAAGGCCAATTAATGCTGCATTTTTCTCTTACCTAAGAACCTCAGGCCTACTCCCCATGTCTACTTGTTCTCTACTTATCCCCTCTTCCAAATCAGTGGAGGGAAAGGCCGTGGAGTAGAGGGGGGAGCGAGGGTAAAGTGATGGCGAGGAAGAAGAGATCAGAGGCACATTTAGAAACTGGAAAGACAAGAAAAGGGAAGCAAAGGAAGGCAGTGAAAGACAGTGGATTAAAGAAATTTAAAGTACTGAAGAGAAGAGCATTGAAGAAGAAAGTAAACGTGGAGAGTTTATTACAAGACAATATAACATAGAGTGACTTTTCCATTTTAAAAAGCCCTTTGTACACTGCAAATATACATGCTGACCAGGATAAGGATGACCCTATTTCTGTGGAAGCATCATTTGCGTTTGTGACGAGTACATCCATGCCTGCAAGACACCGTACGTGGAGGTTCTTTTTGCAGTGTTTTTAAGAATGCACTATATTCTACACTGTCCAGTTAACTCAGCACTTCATATACTAGTGGTGTAAAGCTATACTGAAAGTGGACCAAGTTTATAATGGAAATCGTTAGAATTTTCTGCATTAAATAGTTTTCTTCTGCCATGTATACTCCTCATACATATATCTATACACGTATCTGCTAAAATAATATAATATTTTTACCATGTACCTGAATTAATCTGATATTTGTGTTTGAACTCCACCTTCAAAAGAAAAAGAAAAGTTGAGTCTAAATAAAAGCAACTTTTAATGGTTGAAATCAATAATAAGAATAGAACAGGTTAGTGGAGAAGTCAGAATTGCATTGGGCAGAACTGCTGTTGATTTTCTTTCTTTTTCTATGTTTTTAACAGTATGACCAGGTGCTTCGGGTGCCTGTCAAATCAACACCTAACAATTATTTTTTCAAGTTTTCAGAGTCGATATTTTTGACTTAGTCAGCGGCACGCAGGACTCAAGCAAATGGCATAATAAAATCTACAAGCACAAACAAAAATGAATAGTATATATATCATATATAAATCCAGTATAGGCCAACAAACAATAAAGCCGCCAACAGACATTTCTCAGTTCAACTCTAACAAGAAAACAAAGAAGACGCATACCCGACAGTCCACTCTGACCAACATCGCCATTTATAAAAGGTGGATGAATGTATTGGTTTATGAGGGGGGTGGTGTGTCTGTGGCATAGGTGGGTGTGTGATTTGCCAAAATATATTAACTAATTAAATCCCACAAATGAATCATCCCATTGGTCGAAAAGAATACTGTCATCCCTAAATATTTTGAGGTGTTCTGGCAGAGACACAAACATTTTAGGCATTGCAAATCGGAGCTGGGCCCAGTTTAAAGAAGTCTGCCAAAAACAAAGACTAGGATGGCTGATGTCAGTGTTGCTGAGATAATGCAGGAGCTGGGCAGGGCAGGAGAGGACAGGGCGGGAGAGAGGAGGACGAGGCAGGAGGGTACAAGAAAATAGAAAAGGCTTCATTTTATGGGTTTTGCCTTGAGAGTGTCCTTGTGTGCTTTGCATATTTATGATGGCAAAAGGACAGGTAGAAAATCAGAGACAGGATTTAGAATAATTCCCAATTGACCCCCCTGGCAGTAAAATTGTAATAATCCAGAGCCATCTGATATTCAGAGGTATATTAACTTAGTGGGTTCACTGTCTTCTCAATGGCTGACTATCTGACTGACTGGATGATTGTGCTATTGCTTAACCTTTACCTAAAATGGGAAAACAGAATTTTTGTTTGTTTTTAACTTAAAGCTGGATTTGATTGTGGAATAATACACTGCTGATGTATCCACAGCCGTGTAAACTCAAGGCAAGACAAGTTTATTTGTATATCACTTTTCAACGAAAAGACAATTCAAAGTTCTTAACAGACAGAATGGCATAATGGAAAGATACAAAAATAAAAAACAAAGCAATTCAAAAAAGACATAAATGGGATTTTAATGAGTAAAACAAAATGAAAAAGATGATGAAGATAAGTTAAAACAGAATAAGACAAATTGAACAGTAGGATAGATTTACAGAGCCACTGCAGTGCTTTGCAAGGTATGAAAGAATAATCACAAATTAAACTTAAAATCCAGTGCCAAACAGAAAAGTCTTCAGCCCTGATTTAAAATAACTGACAGCAGATCAGACATGTATTTTGGCAACTAAACCAACAGTAGTATTTTAAAATCAATTCTTTGACAAATAGGAAACCAGTGTAAAGATCTGTGAACTGGAGTGATGTGATCCACTCTCACCTGGTCTGAGGGCTCTTCTGAATCTGTCCGATCGATTCTTTTAAGGACCTGTAAAGACAGTTGTTGAGCCTAATTATGGACACATCCTTCTAAATCCTGCTGAGACACAAGGCCTTTCATTCCTAGTATATTCCCAAGATATATATTAGTAGGCTAATTTTATTTTACTGTGTTAATGTGGATGTAAAAATGTAGGTCCATGACTACTCCAAGATTACTTTACTGAAGCTGAGCACTGACTTGATCGTTCTTTGGGCCCAAAGACGATTCATTCTTTTTGCCAAAAGGTACTTGTTCATTAGTGATTATTCTTTTTTAATAGTGGCTAAATAACTTGTGGGAAATTGCCTGAGAGTAGAGAATGTTGACTATTTGTAGAAGATTGGATGTCATGTTATTAACAACATATTTGAAAAAGTCTGTAGGCAGAATATCAAGGCAGCAGGAGGAGGATTTCAGATGTTGCACAATTTCTTCCAAGGTTTAATAGCTGATAGGATCAAATTGTCTCATGCTAATTGAATTGGTTATGAAGTGGATGGAAAGGACCGTGTATGTCCTAGGCATCTTCTCTCTTGTCCGCACTGATGCCAGGAACATTTGCTTGGTGTTGATTTTGAATGGCGACGATTCAAGATGCAGCAGTGCAGCGTAGTGGCACCCTGATCTTTGTTAGAGATGTCGCTAAGAGGGGAGGTGGGGGAGACTGATGAGACTGCAAACTTTTGGTGACCTTGCTGGCCTTATCACTCTCGCCAGCCCGGCCTGGAGAGAGCTGTCGTCTTCATTATCATTATCATTATCAGCTAGGTTGGTGTCACAGAATGTGCTTGGTTGGAGTGGAGAAATACGACATGGCAGTGACCAGGGGGGGGATTTAACGCCAGTGTTAACCAGCGCTTCCATTTTATTAGTGAATCCCAAAAGGGGTAAGGCAGGGGAAAGGTGAGAGTGAAGGGAGCTAGACTAAGGAGATCCATTAGCTGGTTATTAACATGCTAACGTTGAGGCTGCTGTGTTTTGTCTGCATGGTGCCGAGGCTGCTGTGTGTCAGGATGCATCATCAGGCCTGGTCGATGGGTGTTGCAGGCTGAATCTGTACTTAAAACTCCGGATGTGCTTGGATGGAGGCCATTTGTCTTGAAAAGATGCCAGTATCCCCAGAACAGATTGAAGTTATCAATGTAGTTGAGCCCTTTAAGATGGCAGGTTTTGCTGAGCCATGTGTTGAGTCCTTCAATCTGCTGAACCTGGTGATCCCTCTGTTGACAGTTGGCAGTGGTGCACTAATAAAAAACTGGGCTTCCAGTTTGTCCAGACTGCAACACTTCTGATTGCTGTCTGAAAAGCATCATTGCCCCCCCCCACACACACACATTTATTTATTTGTTGAGGATTTTTCTCTATTCCTTTTTATGTGATAGTATCTAGAATTAAGTGTTTTCATTGTCTTATCACTTATCACCTGAATGTGTCTCCCACTTCCAGAGTTACAGGTTGAATCGTCTCTTTAGAAGGAATTTTTATTTTTTTCTTAACCCTCAACCATTCCCACTTCTGTCTCATGGAGATTTGTTAATGGTTTGAACCTCTTTTCCACTTGTAATCTCGGGGTATACTGTGGTCTGTGTTTGTGTCCACCTTTGGCTGTCTGGGGTCGAAGTTGGCTGAACTTAATCCAAAAATGTTGGCCTCTGTGGGAGTACAGTCCTGCACTTATCTTTAGGTTTAGCAAAACCGTTCATGTGCTGTGAAAACCGTTCACAGCACATGACTTTGCTGGTTTCGTTTCCGTAGGTCTTGGGAAAGAATCTTGTCGAGTTGAGTTCTGATGAGCTAACTCGCTGGCAGAAGACACTGGTAGAGTCTCGTGAAGCTTATTATCCTTTAGAATTATCCTGAGAATGGCAGTCTTCTGTAACAATATCTTTTTAAATATTACTGTAATTCAAAGATTGCTATTTTCAGTTAAGGTGCCAAAAGTAATTTATCAGTGACCAAAACATGGAGGTGGGGACATAAAGATGGAGTAGGTCCATATTTGAGTGCTTATGTCACACCCTGTTAATGAAAAACAAAAAATTAATATATTTCTGTGCTAAAATCAAATAAAAGTACCTGTAGACGTAACATTTGTTTTATAGCATCTGCGTGGTATTCGAAACGAGAGGCTGCTGAAGCTAAAATGCTCGCTTAAAATCATTCAAGTGTTGTAAAAATCATCCCCAGGGCTCATCAAAATCCCCTTCAAACCAAGTCCCTCAGCAAAAACCTGTCAAACAAACCACTGAGGAGTACAAAGTGCACTGAAAAACCTCTTCCCTAGTACAGATCAATTTTCTTTGTGATCAGCCGAGCTTGATGAGATAAAAGTGTTTCAAAGCGTTTTAAAGGCAAAGCTGTTTCCCTCTCTGTCTCCCCAGTCAGCCACTTTGAAGGATTAGGGCTCTTTTTCGTCTTTCTTCTCTTTTGTTGACTACTGCTGAGGGTGTAAAAGTGGGCTTCTTATTTTGCGAGCACAGCATGAAGCAGCGAGAGGCCACCATACAAAACATCCTACCTAACAGTCATTCTATCAGACACACGAACTGATGCCACGTCTGATATTTTCATTGTTAAACATTCAAAAAGAAACCCCATCTACCATTTGTTCCTATTATTTACAAGGTTTAGGTCTTATATTAAAGCACTGAAGCCCTCCCGAAATATTATTCTCTCTAATTCAGACAAATTTGCCTGTGAAGAGGGAAGAGGCTGGATTGTGGCATCACAATGTGGTTCAGGATTTAAACCTGCCTGGGTGGTGGCAGTCTGTTCAAGCGCCAGGCTGTGGTGTTACCTACTGGTCCTGCCAAGCAAGGCCCTGCCACATAAACAGGATTTCCCCTTTGGCGTGCAGGCTGGCATAGCGGGCCCCACAGCCCTTTGAAGTGACAGGCCCCCTGAGTCCCCTGGGAGAAGCTTGGGATCTGATCCCTCTGCTCACACACGCTTGCCAGGACACAAACACACATATTTACATTCATGCGGGCACATCCGCGTACACAAACGCATAATCTGCTCTCGCACAATTAAGCACCCAAAAAATATGACGTATCCCCGTGTCCAGCGTATACACACAAGCTGCAGCACACAAAGCAGATGCTGATAAAGGGCAAGCAGGAAGCTCCCAGAGAGCACCTGGCTCTGTGTTGATAAAGGAGTGGGTCGCGGCTCCCAGCATGCATCTAGGGTTGGGCCAAGAAAATAAGGATGTGGTTGACTGACAGAGAGGGAGGGGGACAAGAGCTCCAATGGAGTCAAAACACTGCTTTATCTTATTAATTATTAGTTGTTTTAAATTATTTAATTATAACTTCTATCTACGTATCTATATGTAAAAATCATGACTCAATAGAAATGTCTGCATACTCTACCAGTTTAGTTTTTATTAACGTAATCAAAAACACATTTTCTCACTTATGGTATCTCACAGTGGTATCTTGCCAGATAGTTTTGGTTTGATGTGCCCAGGTTTTGAAAGACCTTCTCAGCCCCAAAGAACTGACAAAGTTAGCGACTAGCTGGTGAACATTGTGGAGCATTTAGCAGCTGAAGAGTCAACCTCTGTAGAGTTTAACAATGTCACACTTCCTGGATTGAATTTTGCTAGTGAACATAATCCAGAAATTAATTACATTCCATTTTAAATGCAGATGGAAAAAACATTTTGTTTTGTAGAAACGGTTGCCTATGGAGGCTCACTCACATGCCTTCTCAAGATGTCTAAGCTCATATTCAAGCCCCCCACACAAACTGTCTTTTAACTAAATGTGGCAAATAAATTGTTGAAATAGTTTAATTAATTGGCCCTCTCTGTCAAGTGTTTTCCTGCATGATTTAAATACTTCACGGCCTCTGAATTTGCAAATTGACGATTATAATTATTGGATTTTGCCTAGAAGGGAGAAAGCTAATGATTTGAGCTCATTTTATTGGGATTAAATTAATTTATAATTTGAAGATTGTGTGTACTAATTGATTATCTTAAATCTATCTAATTGTGGGAGTCACTTTGCCCATGGCAGTGTGGATTATGTCATGCTGCTGGGGCTTTGGTTGGGTTATTAGACTACACACTTCCTCTAAATGTGTTGCATTACTCATCTGCCCACCAACTGATAGGTGTTTGTTATACACATCAATAGTAGACAGTGAGATTGATTACTCTGCAAATGGTTGAAAAGATTAAGAGAGAGGGGAAGACAGAGACATAAATAAAGAGAGAGCTTGGTGGGAAATACAATTGAAAAGTGCAAGAGAGTTAAACAGAAAGATAAAGGGAAAGAGAGAGAGCAAGAGCGAGAGGGGCCAGAAATCAAAAGATAATCAATGAAGAGAGAGAGGCTATCAAAAGCTTTCAACTCAGCACCGAACTCTGAAAGGGACTTCATCAAAATTGCTCTTCTCAACAGCCCCTCCCAGAAGCCACCTCTCCTCCTGTTGACTGTGGTGCACTCCATCAACCAGGGGCTCGGCAGTAGCCATGGTAATTGAGTTGCCTATTATTGATTAGCTCATGGCAGCCCTCCTTCATTCTATCTGTCACTATTAGCTCTGCCAGTGAGGAGACACAGGGAGTATGAAGGGAATGTAGGGTGTGGATGGTGAGGTGTGAGGTATCTGTAGAGGAGAAAGTAGTGTGGAATGAAGAAATCAAGCATGCAAGTGGAATGACAAACGAAAGCATGATCAGAAGTTACTGTGCTTTATTAGGGACTGTCATAAAAGTATTGGCCTGGGCAGTGGGAATGAATCTTGTGTTTCACTTTCTAAAAATGCAAGGCTCCCGCCCACATTACTAATATATTTTCAACCGTCCTCTCAACAAAAAAATGAAAAATGAAACTAAAACATCCCCATCCCCAATATCTACCCCTGTTTAAACATTTAATATTCAAAGAGAACATATATTTTCACAATGTTCACCACTATAAAAATATCAAAAATGTTGCCCAAAAGTAAAAAGTGATGCGTCCTGTTTACGGATAAATCAAGCTGCTCTCTACTTTTGAATCAAAAGCTACTAAACTCAAAACTTAAAACTGTCACTGTCATGTTTCGTTTCACTTTACTTATCAATAGAGCAAGTTAGAAACATGTTTAACTTACATCATAGGCATCCTTTATATGACAGTTTGAACATCATCAAACTATTATTGCAGTTTATGTCTTTGTCTGTTTTTTCTGAAGCACATTGAGTCTGTGCCTGTTGTGTGAAATGTGCTACAGAATTAGTCTTGACTTGACTAGTAGCTACCAAAAACAGAAAACCCCATCCTCTGCTCTCACCAAAGAAATTCAGGCTAACCTCACTTCAACAAAATAAAACTACTATAACATTTCTAATGCCCCCTCTCACCCTTACAGTTTTTATACAGTCCCTTACAAGAAGGTTATGAAATTGGCCTTCTATGCATTCATGCATTCTATTTCCCCCACTTAGTTTATGAACGGTTTCAACCTCACTTTCTCTACTCCCCCTTTTTACCCAATTTCATTTCTCCTCCTCTTCTTCCCTGGCACTCGACAACCTGTCTCTATTTTCTATCTTCCCCTGGCTTGTCAGGTGATTGAGAGGCATAAAGTGAAGGAGGGAACATGAAGGTGGGGCAGGAGGGGGAGGGGGAGGGGGGGTAATAAACCCAAAGATGAATCAGAGACCAGGCAGTGAAACCCACATCTCTTCTCTCTTTCCTTCTCTTACTTATCCTCCAGGCACAGAAGGGTGTGGTGATGAGGTTGGCAGGGTAGTAGCAAGAACTGCTGAGGACTCACAAATCCTTGCACCTGTTTTTCTTTTTTAAAGGCCCTCCACCGTTAAACACATGTAAATAGTCGTGTCTTGAAAGCAGTCCAGATGACAGGCAGCAGATGTTTACCCCAGGGCTCAGTAAATCACAGGTTAGTTACTTTGATTATGGACCCTCGTCAGTCCCCGAGAGGAAATCTTGACAGGCTTTAAGGCAAGCTTGTGGCATGAATTTTAAATAACACATTGAGTTGGTTAGTGCTCTTCGATGGCCGTCCAGGGAAACTGAACGTGTTTGCTTCAAGTAATAGTTAAATTAAAATTAAGGATATAAATGTGACAGATTAACTGATAAGGATATAATTCCTTGATGGGTTCCAACAAATGTCAAATATGTGTGTTTAACAACCTGTCTTCTACAAAAACCTTTACAAACCATTAATTTGTTATCCAACTAATAAATGTTTTGGAGGAAAGTGAGGTTTGTAATGCAGTAAGTGTGATGTTGTTATACTGTATAGAAGTAATAGAGAGGGGGAGTATGGACAGCCAAAGTGTCCATTATTAGACAAATAAGTAAGACGTGAAATAAAGCACATGACTAGAAGGAGACAAATAATATAACTAGGAAAAAGTGAAATAATAAAAAAATATATATTTAAATCTCAGCTCATTAATATTTAACAATGCTACTTTTCATCACAACCTCCTTGTCTTTAAATTCACACAAACAGGGAAGAGCCAGTTATGTGATTAGCTGTTTGCTCAGTCAGACAGAAGCAACAGCCAATCACATAACTGGCTCTGTCTTGTTTTTTTATTAATGGGACAATGAAGAAAAATGGTGTTGTGACACTGAAAAAAGGACATTTTGAAAATAGAAACTGCTAAACTTAAATTAAAATTGCCTGCAATACTATTCTGACTATAAATACAATGAGTTTTGAGTCTCATTTATTTATATTGGGCTCTTTAGGTTTCCGTAGATGTCGGTCAAAAGCAGGGGACTATGTCCCTTTGATGCTACTAAAACATTTGGTTAATATTTGGGAAAGACTGATTTTCCTATGTCATGTTTTCAATCAATATTTAGTTTTTTAATATGTAACCAAGTCCACATTCTTTCCCAAACCGAGTGGTTTGGGCTGTTTAAACATAACCATAACATTTAGTTGCTAGGAGTGGATACTGAGTGGAAAGACCATGTGCATTGTGTTTGCTACAAAATGTACATTCTAATGTAAAGGTTGTTGATTATGATGTATTTTTTTAGGAGACAGAGGTAGTTTGTAAAAAGTATACTGTGTGTTTATATTAAGCATGGATGTGTCACTTGATCCTATATTTTCCAATCAGTTTTCCACAAACAATCTTTCTGTGTTTGACACGAGACTTAAAGCAGCCAGTGTTTTCCTTCCTCACAGAAGAGCTTTCAGCTCAGTAGGGGGTAGCACATGAAGCCAGTACAAACTGCCCATGTGTGTGCGCGCGTATGCGTGATTGTGTCTATGTGCGTGTGTGTGTGTGTGTGTGTGTGTGTGTGGCAGCCAAGCAGGCAGTCAGGCATCATGCTGCCACTGTATCAAACAACAGGAGTGGATGCCAGCCACACTTCCGCTCCTACATGAAAGGAGGCAGGATGGAAATGGTTGTGGTTCGGGAGAGAGGGGGAGAAAATGGGGGAGCAGAGGTGGGGGGTTGGTCGAGTGGAAGCAGAGAGGGATAGATTGGGCGGATGGATCACCGAGTAGCCTGAGGAGGCTGCCAGGCACCCAACTTCCCAGCACAGATGGAGCCCAACATTGACCAGCACCAGCCAAGTAGTCCACAGACTGTGTGTGTGTGTGTGTGTGAGTGTGTGTCAAAGATGTATGTGTTGGGAATTTTAAGGTGTCTGGGCTAATGTGTGTTTACGAGTTTGTGTGCGAATATTGGATTTTTAGCTGTGAGCATCTCACTGTGTTTTTTCTGTGTGTTTGAGTGTGTGCGCAGGATGTTCTGAGAAGTGGGGAGGGGTTATTTGTACAGTACAGAAGGGAAGGGGAGGTGGTTGGAATGCAGATGCCCTTCTGAAAGAGAAAACTCAGGCCTCAGCTCATTTTTATGCATTTTTTTACGCTTACTGCGCTTAAATCAATCAATAAATAAAGCAAACGTGGGGGGAAAAAAAGAAAATGCGCATTTGTGGGCAGAAAATTGTTGGTGGATAAATATGTAAATGCCCAGTGCCTCTGTGAAACATCGCCATTGCCCTCCAAGCATTTTCGGCCTACTTTAGATGCAAACACATGAGTGATCAGAGTCAGAGCCTTGCTTGATAGCGCACCTCTCGAGGAAGCTTTCATGACATGAACTCTTTCTCTCTCTCTCCCTCCCTCTCTCTCTTTCTTCTTAATCAGTTTGTCCCTCTCACTTTCAATTAATCAACCTCTCTCCCTCTCTTTCTTTCACTCTTCCTCTCTCCCGCTCAATCTGTTCCTGTCTGCCTCTTTCATACATTTAATTAACAAACCTCTTTCTTGTTCAGCCTGCCGATTCTAGTCACACTAACAGTATGTTGTTGTCATCACTCCTGTGGTTCATGTAAAACCTGCACCTTCCTGCCCTGAGAGAGGTGTGTGTGTGTGTGTGTGTGTGTGTGTGTGCGTGCGTGTGCGTGCATGCGTGTGTCTGTGAGTATCAAAGGAAACATTTGACTCAGTTTTGACTCCACCTTGACTCCTTCGTGGATCATCCACTGAGGTGAAAGCAAGACCAGACATTTGTGCCCTTGGCGGCTACAAAGGGAGATGATTATCAGGGATTGAGGTGATGTGTTTGTGTGTGTGTGTCCATAAATACTGTATTTATGTGTGTGTGTGTGTGTGTGTGTGTGTAGGAGAGATGCGATGATGAATATGTTAGAGGCTGCGTTTGACTCATGCAGGATGCAACCTTGTGTGCCGCTGCGCCTGTACATCCGGGCGGGAGCACTGATCTATAAATTCTCGTGTGATAATTTTTCTCACACTCTCTCTCTCTCACACACACACATACAGAGAGATACAGTTTGCAGGGGAGGCAGGCAGGCGAGCAAACATGTGGCACTTGCCAACACCCCACAAAACTAATCTCATATCTGCTTTTGCTGCTGGGAGATTGTTTGTGTGACGGCCCTAAGGAGAGCCGAGAAGGCAGAGAGGGGATGAAATCAAATCTAGCTCTTGTCACCAACTCAATTCTCCAAGTGATCCGCAAGTGTGTGTGTGTGTGTGAGTGTGTGTGTGTGTGTAAGTGACATAAAGTGCATGTGGGAATTAACATGCATGTGCTTGCTCCCATTCCAACACTTGCACATTACTCCTGAGAGTTTAATGTTTTCATTGGTATGCCAAAGTTACAGAAGATTGTGAATACGGCTGCTGCTCGAAATGAGTGTCATCTATTCCTCGCTCTAGTTCTATTTGCCCTTCAACTAAAGAGCCTCTCGAGCCTATGAGAATGGGTGAGAGCTTTTTTTTTTTTTAAGGCTAAAGCTTCGATATACTGTGCAGGTGGTGCCATACCCTCTGGTGTGGAATAAGATATGAAGATGGAGCCTTCACATCTCTATAGCCGGGGATAATGGGATTCCAGGCCATATTTTTACGATGTAAAGAGACAAAGCCTGGTTGGAATCAGGGTTGATCCCCTGTCTTTCTAGTGCTGTCAGAGGGACTCTGAGCCATGGAGAAGCCAAAGGATGGTGCTCTATCTTTACAGTGTTTGTCTTCATTCTAATATTTTCTCACTTTGTCTGTTATTGTTTTTGTTCTCTCTCTTTGTTTCTGTTTGTCTTTCCTCTGTCTCATAGCTTCTTTTTTTCTTGTTGGCATCCTTTTCTCCCTCCCATCCTTTTCTCACTATATGCTGCCATCTTGTCAATTAAGTTTTAGCACATTACAGTAACTGAAAATCATGAATAATTAGTATACATCATTTGCCCATCCTTGCTATACAATTTAAGATTTTTGGATGTATTTTTAACCTTGACCAAAGTTAACTGATCTTTATCTTTCCTGTTTTTGTAAGTATCTTTTTACTTGGCTGGCACAGACAATTGCCTGTGCTGTTTTGGTTTACGGACAAAGTTAGCAACTAGCCGGTGAACACAGTGGAGCACTTAGCAGCTAAAGAGACAGAGTTGGTGGAGACCAAAGCGTAGTTAATATTGGACATTAGTTTGGCTGCTGGCCAGAAACACAATTTCAAATGAATGATAATGTACAGTATCTGTGTGCGCATGCGCTTGTAAGTGCGTGCTGCCCGATACGGTTGCTCCGCTCGTCTTACTTGCTCTTTTAAATCTTTTTGTTATTTAACTTTGTACTTATGGGTTTTTTGTTTGGTGT